>MASP02000088.1:133305-201002 GCA_001693025.2 Colletotrichum lindemuthianum | reverse complement strand
AATAAGGATATTATTAATATATACTATAATAAAATTATCTAGAAACTATTATAAGTAGCTATTAATATACTATTAAAATATAATAGAGACACTAGTAAGTCTAAAAGAATATACTACTTATTTAAAGAAGCTATAATATATCTAAAAAACTATTTTCTCCTAATCTACTTTATTAATTCTGATCTTATAGAATATAGTAATAATATTAAGCTTAGTATACTAGTAGGCAGTAGTAACCCTCTAGAGGGTCTCTAATATTAGGAGGAGGAAGTAATAATCCTTCTTTATAATAGTATTAAAAGCTTTATAATCTACATAGAAGTATATTCCTCTATCTAGCTTTCTTATAAAGAGGATTAGGGTATCAGTAAAGAAGCTACTTACTTTAATAAATTCCTTATTAAGTAAATCCTCTAGGGTCTTCTTAAATATTAGAAGCTCCTCCTATAATATACTATAGAGAGATCCCTATAGGAGGTCTAATTTCTATTCCTTCTCATTAAAAATTAATAGGATATAGTAATCTATCTCTAGTTAGCTAGGGGGCAGCTAGTATACTGAATCTAAATAGAAAAAGTCCAGAAATTCCTTTAAGATATTTATAGGAATATAATTCCTTAGGTCTACCTCCACCTTCAAAACTAACACTTTCTTAATATCTACTAGACTAATAGATATAATCTAGTAGGAGCTTAATACCTCACTAGTATACTATATAACATACTAACAGATAAATATAAACAAATTAGTATTAAGTAGCTAAACTAACTAGATCTCCTTAAACTATACTAACTTATCTTAATATTCTAGGTATACTATTATACTACTCTTTCTATATATTATCTATTAGGCTCTAGTATTATAAATAATATAATTATCCTCTATCTATAGCTACTTAAGATATAAGAGTAGCTACAGACTCTCTATAATATAGATATAGATTTTCTATATATAGCTACTAACTTCTAAAGTTAGGATAGCTACCCCCTAAGTATTACTAAGTGACAGCTTAGTAATATATCTTCTTATTTATCTCTTTAACTTATTAACTAGCAGGAAGTGAAATTTCTTTATAAGGGAAGTATTAATAATAATATAAATATTACAGTCTATATTAATAAGTATATTAATAGAGTAACTTCTATTAATTCTAGTCTGAATAATAGCTAACTACTAGTTACTTACCTATTCCTTTTCCTATTATTTCCCTTATCTTATTATTTCCACTTTAGTTAGTTTTAGAGCCTAACTTCACTCTAGAGTTACTTTTTTCCTGAATCCTCACTATTACTAAATAGAGTAATATTATTTCCCTAGTTATCTCCAGTATAATCTAGAGTAATTATAACTTTCATAATTTTTATATTAGTTTTTTTATACTCTTAGGATCTATAGTTCCTATAGATATAGTTTTTCTTGCTACATTTAAAGTATCAGTAGGTATCTTAGTAGTCCCTAGAGTATTCCTTAGGGACAGAGGAGGAGCTACTAGAGCTCTAGTGTTATCGTCACTCCTTAACTACCCTAGTTATTATAATATCACCCTCTATATTATAGGTGGCAGATCTCTAGTGGGGCAGCTAGTAGTATATTAGTATCCCCTTTATATATTTAAGCTTCTAAACTATATTTTAAACTTTAGATAACTAAAATCTATACTCTATAGGAAGGTTAATTATAATAAGTAGCTCCTTAAAGTAGGGAAGTAGAGTAGCTTCCAGTAGGGAGATCTAGACTATATCTAGCTATATATATCCTCCAGTATTAGTTAGAGTCTTTTTAAATTAGGATAGAAAAGTAGTCAAATATTTATTTTCCTTCTATCTGAAGCTTTATAGCTAAGTAATAGTATAAGGCTAACTATTAGAATCTAGATAAATTCTATCTAGATAACCTATAAAATCATTTAGGTTATAGGAGTTCTCTAGCTTTCCCGCTATATAGAAAATTTTAACTACCTACTGAGGACTAAAATCTAAATAGGAGTAAATTAGATATTAGTATTCCTAATTACTATTAAAGAAATAATAATTAATTTCAAACTTAGCTTTTATCTATTAAGCTTATATTTAGTATTCCTTCTGCTTACCTAAAAACTTCAGGAGTAGAGAAAGAAGCTTCCTCTAGTAGTTAGCTACTAGTGGGGGTATAGTAATATTATTAACCCTAAGGGCTGTTATCCTAATAGACGTTATTCTGGAGGTTACTGGAGCATCCTAGTGTAGGCTAGAGGTATCTATTACAGTAGCCACCTAGGGGTTACTACCTACTATAGTATCTCGTTTTACTAACTTATATAAGAGCTTATTAATCCTCTAGTAGAGAGAACTTAAAATATACTATAACTACTACTGAAATAGTTCACTTATGGGGTTACTACCTGTGGGAGTATCCTGGGGGGCTTCAGTATTCTCTATTATTCTTTATATTAGTTACCTATTATATAATATTATATTCTAGAAGTTACACTTAACTAGATTATATACTTAACTAGTAGGAAGCCGCACTCTACCTAGTATTATGTATATAGTAAATAAAACTGAATTCTAAATATATAAAAAGCTGGACCTAAGCTTATTCAACCGGAAGGTAGCGTAAATACTATTTATTTAGAACTAAGAAGTAAAAGAGAAGCCTTCATAAGTGCATGGAAAAGTCTGCATATATAGTACCATATAGGGCCCACCGGGGCTCCACCCGAGGGAGGAGGTTAGCTTCAGATACCTAGGCACAGCCCTAGCCGGACATCCAGACATAGCCTATAACAAGTATACTAAAAACCTCTAATAATATAGAAATAAGAATTACCTTCTTACTTATAGATAGTAGTTAGCTATCAGTAAAATATTTAAACCTTATTAAATAGTTTATAATAATCTACTTTCTTATCTAGTAACTATAAAATAATATTACTAAAATTATAATAAATACCTAACACTAGATTTTATAATAATTACTCCTCAGATATTTATTAAAAATTTACAGACCTAATCTATAAAGAAAATAATTAGTATATTATATTTAAGCTTTCTAGATATAATAGAAGTTAATAGGATTTTAATATCACCTAACACTCAGCTACTAAAACCCGGAATATCTAAACTATAAATAACTTTAAAACCTTATTATACACTAAAGAAAAATGTTTATAAATCTAATAAAACTATAAATACTACTCTAAGATACAGTATAAAAATCTAGTAATATAATTCTTCCAGATAACTAATATAATCTATATAACTAATTATCAGCTAACTATCAAAAATATTAATCCCTATAGGATATTCACTATTACTATATCCTAGTTACCTAACTAGAATAAACTTTATATCTATTAAATATTATCTAAGAGACTAGTTTATAAATTAATATATAGATTAGTAGTAATAAAGTTTACAGAATACTCCTTAGGAATCTACTAATTATTCCTTTTCTCACTCTAAAATTTAGAAAGAATAGTTTCGCTTTATATAAAGCTTTAAATAAAACTAATAGGAAAAAGATTATAATAATTAATATTATCTTAAGAGTTACTATATATAGAAGGATTATTAGTAACTACTATATTCTAGTTAGAGAGAATTATAATATTATAAATAGATTTCTTTTATTTTAGTTAAGTTTATTATATAGAAACTTAGAATAAACCTAAAGGGAGGATTATAATAAAGTTAAACCTATAAATAAGCCTATTTATATAATATAAATAGCCTTATAAATATAAATAGCTAGATTTATTACAGACAGATAGAAAGAATTAACTTCTCTTCTCCCCAGAATCTAAAACCTACTATTCAGATTAACTTAACCTTTAGACTATAGATCTGTAAATATAATTCTACAGTTTTAAAATATTTTTCTAATATTTTCTATCTATTTTTACTTCTCTCAGGTTTTATAGCTAGGAGTGGTTAATTAGTTTTAGTCTAGATAAGCCCTCTCAGCTATAGCTTATTTCAATAGTAACCTTATAAGTAAACTACTTTAATAATAATTATAGTATATTTTAAGCTTCCTCTACTAGAGGATTAATAAGTTTTTATATAAATAAGTAAAATAAGATATTATAGTAAGTAGTAACCTCTAGGTAGCTACTATAAGAAATACTTTTAGTTTATATTAGGATACTCTAATAACCTCCAGAATAATATCTATTAGGATAATAGTTTTTAAAGTTAATAATATTATTATATTAATATTAGTAGCTAACTACTAGAGGAAATTTCTTTCCCTATTCCTAAAGTTTCTAGGTAAGTAGAAAGAATACTAAGTGTGAACCTAATAGATAAAAATTAAACTTAAGATTAACTACTATTTTTTAAATAGTAATTAGGAACGCTAGTATCTAATTTACTTCTATTTAGACTCTAATCTTTAGTAAGTAGTTAAAATTTTCTATATAGTAGGAAAACTAGAGAATTCCTATAATCTAAATAATTTTATAGATTATCTTAATAAAACTTATCTAGATTTTAATAGCTAACTTTATATTATTATCTAACTATAAAGCTTCAGATAGAAAGAAAATAAATACCTAACTATCTTTCTACTCTAATTGAAAAAAACTCTAGCTAATATTAGAGGATATATATAGCTAGATATAATTTAGATCTCTCTATTAGAAGTTACTTTATTTTCCTATTTTAAGAAGCTATTTATTATAATTTACCCTCCTATAGAGTATAAACTTTAATTATCTAAAATTTAAAATATAACTTAGAAGCTTAAATATATAAAGAGGATATTAATATACTACTAATTACCCCACTAGAGACCTACTACTTATAATATAGAAAGTAATATTATAATAACTATAATAATTAAGAAGTAATAATAATATTAAAACTTTAGTAGCTTCTTCTCTACCTCTAAGAAACGCTCTAAAGATTACTAAGATACCTACTAATACTTCAGATATAGTAAGGAAAACTATATCTATAAGAACTATAAAATCTAAAAATATAAGAAAATTAGTATAAAAATTATAAAAGCTATAGTTATTCTAGATTATACTGGGAATAACTAGAGAGATAGTATTACTCTACTTAGTAATAGTAAGGATTTAGAAAAAAAGTAACTTTAGAGTGAAGTTAGACTCTAGAGCTAACTGAAGTAAAAATAATAAAATAGGGGAGATAATAGGAAAAGAAATAAGTAAGTAACTAATAGTTAGCTACTATTCAGACTAAAATTAATAAAAGTTACTCTATTAATATATTTATTAATATAAGTTATAATATTTATATTATTATCAATATCTCTCTTATAAAGAAATTTTACCTCCTATTAGTTAATAAGTTAAAAAGATAAATAAAAAGATATATTACTAAATTATCACTTAGTAATATCTAGAGGGTAGCTATTCTAACTTTAGAAGTTAGTAGCTATATATAGAAAATCTATATCTATATTATAAAGGATCTATAGTTACTTTTATATCTTAGGTAACTATAAATAGAAGATAATTATATTATCTATAATATTAAAACTTAATAGATAATATATAGAAAGGATAATATAATAATATACCTAAAATATTAGAATAAGTTAGTATAACTTAAGGAGATCTAATTAACTTAGCTGCTTAATACTAATTTATTTATGTTTATCTATTAGTATACTATATAATATATTAGTGAGATATTAAGCTCCTACTAAGTTATATCTATTAGTCTAGTAGATATTAAGAAAATATTAACTCTAAAAATAGAAGTAAACCTAAGGGATTATATTCCTATAAATATCTTAAAGGAATTCCCAGATTCTTTCTATCTAGATTCAGTACACTAACTACCTCCCAGCTAACTAAAGATAAACTATTATATCCTATTAATTCCTAATAATAAGGAATAAAAACTAGATCTCTTATAGGAATCTCTCTATAATATATTATAAGAGAAACTTCTAGTATTTAAGAAGATTCTAGAGGATTTACTTAATAAGGAATTTATTAAAATAAGTAGCTTCTCTACTAATACTTTAATCCTCTTTATAAGAAAGCTAGATAGAGGAATATATTTCTATATAAATTATAAAGTTTTTAATATAATTATAAAAAAAAATTATTATCTCTTCCTCTTTATATTAGAGACCCTCTAGAGGGTTACTACTACTTATTAGTATACTAAACTGTCAGTTATACTATACTATAGGGTATATAGTAACTATATACACTACTACTGAAATAAGCTATAGCTGAGAGAGCCTATCTGGACTAAAACCAACTAACTACCCCCAGCTATAAAACCTGAGAGAAGTAAAAACAGATAGAAAATATTAGAAAAATATTTTAAAACTATAGAATTATATTTGCAGATCTACAGTCTAAAAGCTAAATTAATCTAAATAGTAGATCTTAGATTCTAGAGAGAAGAGAAGTTAATTCTTTCTATCTGTCTGTAATAAACCTAGCTATTTATATTTATGAGGCTACTTATATTACATAAATAGGCTGGGCCTGTTTACAGACTTAACTTTATTATAATCCTCCCTATTTTCAAAAGCCTACGCCCCTATATATTCAAAAATCCAGACAAAAACAAAAACCTAACCAGCCCCATAAGGTAAAAAAAAAGTCGAAAAACGGATTTAAACCATAGCCCTCAGCTATACATACATATATACATAACCCCTTAGTTATACTGTTTATTATTTATACTAATAAACTACTTTTATATATATAAGTATTACCTCCCCTGGCTGGAGGTCTATCAAAGTCGCCACGCGGAGCATATATACCACCCCTGGAGGTATTCTTCCTCCCCAGAGTAGTCTTTCCTTTCAAACCAGGTATTTTTTTAATATAGTCTTACATACGTAATAATCGATAAATCGTCGTAACTATAGAGCTCTATTCAGTCGGGTTTCATTCTTCTTTTTCGTGAGGCCTCGAGGGCCCTAGAGTAGCATACATATAGCTGTAACGTAGCTATAGCTATACACATTACTGTAGGTCTTGTGAATCGATTGACATAGCTGTAGCCGTTATTTTTGTGATTTTCGGGAGTTTATTCGAGGGATCCGTAAGATCCGTAGCATCCGTAAGATCTATAGCCTTCGTAGCCCACGTAGCTGTAGTATATATAGCCAGCCCTCTTGTTACTTTCATTAGTTTTCAACGCTTTTGCCATACGTATAGCTGTAGCTGTAGCCCACGAAGCTGTAGCATCCACATAGCTATAGCCTCCACATAATCCATAGTATCCGTAGGATCCGTGGCATCTATAGCAATTAAACAAACAGTCGTATTCAAACGTAGTTAACGGCGTTAGTCTGCGAATAGGTTAGTTAGTCTATTAGCCTAGCAGCAGGTTTATTTAAACAGCATAGAAGTGTCCACCTATCACAGCCTTAATGAAAAGTAAGTAATAAGCATGAATCCTAGATAGACCTCCATTGAAATAGGGAATAAAGAAGCCTCAGTAGTAAGAAAATAGAAGATCCAGACTAAGAAAAGGAAATAATTAAACGAGCGTAATGACTAAAGCGTGGGTCTGCGAATATCGTCTGAAGTTGTTACGGGCCAGCCCCGTACGGAACACGCTACGCACCCTACTTAAGTGCAGCCAGACAACNNAGTGCAGCCAGACAACAAGTGGACGACTTGTTGTTACGTACCTTTTGACGAGGCCATAGTATGGCTCAATTGGTAGTACTGTTCGTGTGCGTGCGCCCGCGCATATGGGTACTGAAGGCCGAGACGTTATTGGCTGCAACGCTACGCCCCTGTGGGGCCAGCCCTTCACAGAAAACTAGCTAACTTTAATAGAAAGATTTAGTTTCTAAAGACTCTCTAGATAATAAGATTCTATATAAATTAAATATAACTCTAAAAGTATAAAGATTTATTACCTACCTTAGAATTAAGAATATAGTAGCCTAGACGTTAAATATTATAATAGTAGCAAAAGTTAATAATAAGATAGATTAACTTCAGACTATCCCTAATAAATACTGGATTTATAAAACACTTTTTACAGAAAAACTTAAGACTAAACTACTAGAATATATAAGCTATAATTATAAGATTTCTGTAAAGAAAAAGAAAAAACCTAAATTTAGCAAAATCTATAGACTTAATTAAATAGAAATAGAAGTATTTAATAAGTATATTAATGAACACCTTAAGAAAGATTATATTAAATATTTAATATTACTAGCAGGAAGCTTAATTCTATTTATATCTAAGAAAAATAGTAAGCTATAACTTTACGTTAACTATTAATAACTTAATAATATAATTATTAAGAACTAATACTTATTACCACTTATATTAAAACTATAAGACTAACTTTATAAAGCTAATTAGTTTACAGTTTTTAATCTTAAAGAAGCTTATAACTTTATCTAAATTAAAGAATATAAGAAGTAGAAAACTACTTTCAGAATAAAAAAAGAACTTTATAAATACCTTATAATATCTTTCGGACTTACTAATATACCTATAATATTCTAATTTATAATTAACTATACACTACATAAATACTTAGATATTTTTTATATAATATATTTTAATAATATCCTTATCTACTTAAGAATACTTAAAGAATATAAAGAATATATTTATAAAGTATTTTAGAAACTTCAGTAAGTTAAACTGCTAGTTAAACTAAAGAAAAGTAAATTTTATATATTATAAGTGGAATATTTAGAATTTACTATTATACTAAATATAATTAAGATATTAACTAAAAGGATCCAGATAGTTAAGAATTAACCCAAGCTAATAAATATTAAGGAAATCTAAGCTTTCCTCAGATTTACTAACTTTTACTGAAGATTCCTTAAGGATTACGTAAAAAAAATAATTCCACTTACTAAACTTATATAAAAAGATACTAAATTTAATTAAACTAATAGATAAGAAAAAGTATTTCAGGATATTAAGAACTAGGTTATTTTAGAATCTATTCTTATAATTCTAGATCCTAATAAACTATTTAAAGTTAAGACCGATACCTCAAATTATATAATAGAAAGATAACTAAAATAATAAGATATAAAAGAAATACTATATCATTATATTTTCTATTTATGTAAACTTAGTAAACCTAAACTTAACTACCAGATTTATAATAGAAAACTTATAGCTATTATTAAAGTATTTCAAAAATAGAGATTATAACTTTTAGAAACTAAGTATAAAGTTTAGATTTATACTAACTATAAGAACCTTATATACTTTATAATATTTAAGAATCTTAATAAGTAATAAATTAAATAGTTAGAATTTCTTTTAGAATTGAACTTTTATATTATCTACTATAAAGAAATAGAAAATAGAAGAGCTAATATACTTAGTTGAAGACTGAATTATAATATCCTAATACTAGAAGAAATATAGGTTATCCTAAAAATGAATATAAATAGAAACCTTATATTTATATAGAAGCTACTTTTAATTACTAGATAAGTTAATATTAGTATAACTGGAAGAATAATATATAAGATAATTAGAAATATTTGTCGTATATCAGTATACAGATATTAAGAAGTTACTAAAATATTTAAAAGGATTTAATAATATTATAATAAAAGAGTTATAAAATAAAATATAATTAATATAATTAAGAATTATAAAGTCTACCTTAAAAGTAAGCCTAGCTAATATAAACCTTATAGTAAATTATAATTCCTACTAATATCTTAAACGTTCTGGAAATCAATTTCCTTAAACTTTATTATTAAGCTATTAAAGTTATAAAAACTACTTACTAGAGTATATTATAATAGTATTCTTATTAAAGTGAAATAACTTATCAAATATATCTATTTTATTTTCTATAAGAAATTAAATATAATAGAAGACCTTATATATATCTTCCTTAGAATTACTATTAGTTAATATAGATTACCTTAGGAAATTATATCTAATAGAGATAAACTTTTTATATCCAAATTTTGGAAATTTCTAATTTTGTAACTTAAAGTAAAGTACTGCCTATCTACTATTTTCTACCTATAAACTAATAGCTAGACTAAATATATTAACTAGATTCTTAAAATCTACTTTAGGCATTATATTAACTACTAATAAAATAATTAGATTACTTTACTATTAATAAATAATTTACTTATAATAGTATTATAAGAGAAAATACTAAAGAATTACCTTTCTACCTTAATTACAGATTTAATCTAACTATATATAGAGAATCTTAATAGAAAGAATAAGTAGTAAAAATAATAGTAGATATTTTAAAGCTTTATACTTTTTAGAATAAACTTCTAAAAGAATTTAAATTTATTAGGTAATAAATATATAAGTATATTAATATTTTAAGAATTAGAAAACTAATCTTTAAGGGGGAAGATAGTATCTACCTCAATAAATAAAATATTAAAACTAAATAACTAAGTAATAAATTAGACTTTAAGAAACTTAAACTATTTGAAATTATTTGTAAAATCTTAAATATTAACTGTAAATTATTACTACTAGATATTATAAGATATTATTCAGTCTTTTATATTTTACTTCTTAAATTAGTATTAAAAGAATTCTATATAAAAGATTATATTAAAGTTAATCTAGAATAAAAATATTAAGTAGAATAAATTATTAACTATATTAATTAATAAGATAATATAGAAATATAATATTTTATTAAATAGAGAAAATATAGCTGTACAGAAAATATATAGAAATTAGTATTTAATATTAAATACTCTAAAGAATTTTAAAAATACTGGAAATAATAAGTATAAAAATAAACTAGGGAGAGGCTGATAGCTTGCTCTCTATTGCGACTATTAGTGGATATGTTACCTTCTGAAGTATAACTTCAGCCCTCCCACCCCCCCGCTAACTGCTGCAGCTAGCTTTAAGTTAATTTAGAGCTGAACTTCTTACAGCTACAGCAGCTAGTATACCCACCCCACGTCAACTTTTTCGCAGATAATAAATAACTAATAACTCCTTCTATATTAACCATATATCCTCCCCTCACGCCCTTACGCTCTCACGTTATATATAATTTAAATATCTTAAGAGATTTAATTACTACTAACTATAGCTACTCTATTTAAATACTTATTATAATCTTAATATCTGTAACCTTAATATTCTTACTTTCTAGATAAAACTTTACGTTCCTAATATAAAGGTTTTTTACTACTAAAATAAAAGTTTTCTGCTACTAATATAAGCTAACTTATAATCTCTATATAAATATAGTGGGATTCAGTCTGCTTTTATTTGTAAATAATCTTAATACTTTAATTAAATACAGCTAATATATAAATAATAATAATATAGATATAGATATATTTAATATAACTATATAATATTTAAAACTCTATTAATTACAATATTATAATATTCTAAAATATCTAGTAACTAATATAGTATATTAATATTAGGATATCATCTAATTAATAACTAATTTCCAAAATTATTAGTTTAATATAGTATATTATAGGATAGCTAGATAATTTTCTTCTGAATTTCTAGAGTCTATCTATTAATATTAGTACTTATAATATTACTTAGGCTTTCTAGGGGATATTAATATCTCTAGTTATAGAGGTTATGATAGAATATATAGTTTCCACTATTATATTTCTCTAGTTATAGGTAGCTATATAGATTTAAGGGGAATTTCAGTTTTATTATAAAGGATATAGAAGAGTAATAGATTATAGAATATTTAGTTTTTATAAGCTTTCTATTTTACTCTATCTTTAAAAGGTTTATAAAAGTTCTTAACCTTATAATTTTAGTGGTTACTTTCAGCTATATATATTAAGCTTTAGCTTCACTGAGGTTCTCACTATATAGGTTATTACTATAAGGTCTTCTTCCACTATAAAGTTAAATATTATAACTAGGAGTATAATTATCCACAATAGTAGGTAATTTTATTACCGTTTAAACCAGTTATAAGTTAGTATTAGTATGAATACTATTACTAGGTAAAATTTACAGTTAGAACTATATATAGGGTGAAGAGCTTAGATATTCCTATAGGTATAGAGTAAAAGTAACTAAATATAAATAAACTATAATATTTATAACTTAAGTTAATAAACTAATTTATATTTAATATCCCTAATCTAAGTATTAACTAAATAAAAGATCTTAAGGAGATAAAATATTTCTATATCTAAGAATATTATATCCTAAAGAATAAGAAATTCCAAACTAGCTATTAATACCTCTAGAAGTATTACTTATAGTAAGAAATAATAAATCAAAGTTTGTTTTAAGTAGAACTAATTAGTTTTATTAAATACCCCCTATATAAATAAGTTCTAAAGTATATATAATTTCTATACTTCTGAAAATAACTTCTCTATCTTTTATTTATCTACTAATTATATTTCCTAATAAATTAAATTAAAACTATATTTCTTTAGAAACCTCTTTTACTTTTAAAGATAAGTTAAATAACTTAAAGTAGTTACTAACTATATCTATAAGACCTTAAAAGCCTCCTCAGTCTCTTATTCTTTTTACTTTACTTTCTTTTACTTCTTAGAGTAATAATTTACTAAAAAGATAAAATTAATAATATATATATGGAAAAAAAAAACTATTTAGTATTTATAAGTATTAGCTATATTATTACTATTATAATCTATCAGACTCTATATAATATACTTACTATATTATTTTAAATTAGTAAGGTCTATTTTATATATGTAATTATATTAGAAATAAGCAGAATATAGTATTATATTCTAACCTTAGTAATTAATAAGAAAACCTAATATTTAATAGCTTTATTTAATCTAAACCTAATAACTTTTATAGAAATTAGGTTTTTAAATATAACTTAATATAATATTAGTAATAGAAAAAAGATAGAAGAATATAAAATAATTAGTAATCCTATCTGGAGGCTACTATATACTTATATTAGTCTTAAGGATAAAACCTTCAGAGGAAAAACCTGATATTATAACTTATTAGAACTATAGGATTAAGGGATACCCTATAGAATATCTAGTAGCCACAGAATCTTTATATACAGAATAATATAGAAATAATAGGAACTCCACTTAATATAGAAAAACTATAATATAAGTTATATAATAATAAGATAAGGATTATTTAGAATTAATATAATTCAGTATAAGTTAGAAGCTAGTAAATTATATTAAATTAGTATAATCCAGAATAACTAAAAGAATATACTAACTAGCTGGAACTTATATATAGAATAAGTTTAAGTATACTTAAGATTAGATTTTTATAGTTTTTTAGTAATTAACTTTATAATTATCTTTAGATACTCCTAACCTTATCCTTCAATCTTCTTATTAGATTTACATCTAATTACTATAAGCTCTGAAGACCTAATCTCATCAGCACCACAATAATACTGTTACCTATATATTATAGCCTCAACTTACTACTAACAGACTCACCTCTGCTAGACCTAAGGCTGGCCGTAACACCATAGTTCTTCCGTTCCTGAGTGAGTCCCTGTTGTTCCCGTGATCCTGCTAAGCTGAATCCCACGATCATAGCGGCCTCCCTAGATATAGGGCCAATCATCACGGTTCACGGGGACGTCAGTATATGCCGACGGTCAGGACGTGTCCGTAAACCGACCACAAAGGTCAGAGTGGTTGAGCAGGTTAACCACCAGGATAATGCTGAGCTTAAAGATGAGATCAATAAGCTCTCGAACCTCGTCCAGGACCTCCTACGACGAGACGCCGAGCGGGAAAAATTCCTCAAAGACTGCCTGAAGAAGATTGGATCCTTGAAGAGACAGCTTCGGGAGGAAAGACAAGACTCAGCCCGGCAACAACATGGGCTTGCGAGGTCTATGTATGCTATTAACACAGTGGGATCATAATGTTGCGTTCCGAAGTGGGGACGCTAATAGGCGACCATTTTTGGTTACCTAATCAGGCGGTTGGCAGCCGCCTCTGACCCAACTTTAAAGAGTGAGAGGGCCGGATTAGTAGTTGGGTCGGTGACGACCAGCGAATACCTGGTGTTGTATATTTTGTTTTTGCTGTTCATCGTGCTTCAGCTGCTAGGGGGAGGAGTCACGGGAAACCTACTTCAATTCTAGCTGATTAGCGTCTCTATAAAAACTTCACAGACTAAAAGCTTGTAAGCTATCTACTATCAAGAGTCGGCAATGGCCCATCTCTTGAAAGACCAGAGTATTCCCGTACCCAAGCCATGCAAGTCGGCCTGCCTACTTACTTCTCCTATCTCCACCACGACGAAATCTTCTGGCCCACCGTTGCGACTATACCTCTGCGCTGTCTCGGCTCATGGTCGCGGCGCACATAGTAGATGCGGGAAATGTTGTCAATCAAGCTCTGCTCTTGCTCGTCCAGAAAGTCCATGATCGGCTGAAACTGTCCTCGATCCCGCTGTTCTTCCGGCTCGGCGAGCCTCGAGGCGTTCGCGTAGTAAGCGTACTCTGTCATCTCGAGCGCCCTCCTCCAGCACTCTCGGCAGTGATGGATGTGCTCGGTGCAGACGGTCTTGCTGCTGTTGCCGGCGCATGCAGCGCTCTCGATGCCGGGGGCCTGTCTATGCTGGCAGGGGCGGATGCGTTGCGTGAGGGGGGTGGACTGCTGGCACTGGCTGCACTTTGAATAGGTTTCGAGGATGTGACACATTTCGACTACCGTGGATTTCTCCTGTCTTTATTTGTTAATGTACGACGTCTACGGGGGGCGTTTCTGCTAGAGGTTAGATGGGCTGATTCAATGTTTGAGTTTGATGTGGTTCTGGAGGTTTAGGTCGAGGGAGCAGGCTCAGATCTCAATGTTATATACTACATCAGTCTCTAAGACCATTCACAAAACATGGGTCAGCAAGTTGATTGTCCGTAGAACAGTCGTCTGTTCTCGACGAGGACATCATTGTTCCGAATCTCACTACTAGTACTTGAAGAAAGACCTGTATCGAGTCTTCAGTAGGATCTTGCGAGGCTGTAGAAACATATCTTAGCTCTGGCAATAAAACTTGATTTCTTCTCGGTTGGAAAACATGCAGGCGGCCATGTCTGATGAAGTTGGAGAGAACACTCCATATGGGGTTACGCAGTCATCGCCAGCATCTATGCGTGTTAGATTGGAGAAACCTCTTGATGAATCTGAGACGAGAGCTGCGCAACGGAACTAAACTACTGCCCACATTGTCCCTCAATCGTCTTCGTTTCGCCGCCCACGGTGCATTGTCCGTCGTTCTCGCAAGAACCAGCACCGGTCCCATCAGTGCAGGCAAGACCCTCGAACTCGGCTGCGTCTTGGTTGGCTCCATCATCAGCGTTGTCGTTGCCGCCGTTGTTTCCGTTGTTGTTTCCATTGTTGTTGCCATTATTGTTCCCGTTGTTCCCGTTGTTGTTATTGGCATCATTGCCGTTATTGTTGCTGTTGCCACCGTTTCCGTTGTTGTTGTTCCCATTATTGTTGTTGTTTCCGTCGCCATTATTTCCACCGTTCTGGCCGCCTCCGTTCTGGCCGCCTCCGTTCTGGCCGCCTCCGTTCTGGTCTCCTCCGTTTTGGTCTCCTCCGTTCTGGCTACCTCCGTTTTGGTCTCCTCCGTTCTGACCACCTCCGTTTTGGTCTCCTCCGTTCTGACCACCTCCGTTTTGGTCTCCTCCGTTCTGGTCTCCTCCGTTTTGGTCTCCTCCGTTCTGGCCTCCTCCGTTCTGACCACCCCCGAATCCGCCTCCGTTCTGACCGCCGAATCCACCACCACCACCAAAGCCTCCGCCCCCGAAGCCTCCGCCCCCGAAGCCGCCCCCTCCGAAACCACCTCTACCGACGCCGTTGCCACCACCGAAGCCGCCCTGAGGAGCTGGAGCCGGAGCTGAACATGGACAGGTAAGCATGGGACAGGAACGGATGCCCCCTCAAACACAGACGTACCAGTCAAAGCATTGCCTGTGAGAAGGCCAAGCACGAAGATGGTGATGGTTGAGGTGCGCATTGTTGAGGTGAAAGATGCGCGAACAGCGACTCTAGAAGGATTATGAAGTTATGTGAAATGAATGAGATGAATGATCGTCAACGATCTCGAACGGAAGAATGAGACAGATGTGCACAGCACTGGCAACAATGTTGAAAAATGGCTCTGCCCACACGATAAGTTGTTTGTGGATGAAGACGAAGAATAGAAATTGGCCTCTGCTCATTTGTACTTTATATTGGTGCCGTATGCCCGATCCAATCCATTGCGCGACAAATCACTGTACTCAAGGAACACGGCGTTCTGGCCAAGTCCTGGTTTACATCACCACCCGCCATCCTGCAACGCGAGAAGTTTAGATGGCATGTCGTCCGAACAGACGCCCCGACGAGCCAAGATCAGATGGACCGACTCTTGAAGCGAGTTGCTAAATCAGGCCAGACGCAAACAACCACTCGGCCCAATCAGAGCGACTGCCAGCCCCTTTTGGGCCATGTCGCCCGCGAGTTTCTTAAGCTTCATTTCATGGCTATTTCTCGTCCGGGGTCCACGCTGTAGCGGCTGGTGTTTGAAACCCCTGGTCCGGTCCGCGCTGGGAGAGGAGATCGACAGGGCGAGCAGGGTTCTGAGGCACGGAGGCCCAGCGGATGGCGGCTTCATGACCAGGAAGGGCGGTTTCGCTCCCCGCAATTCCTGGTGTTTCCCAAAGACGTGCGTGTAAAAGCTGCGACGGCCAGTCGGTCGTTGCGGAAATGTGGGAGAATTGGCACGGGGAGCGGGTTGTCCGAACTTGGCGTCCGCTTGGAGGCTGCATAATCTCTGGCGGCCAAGCTGGATGGAGACTGGGTTTTGTGACATGTTGGCCCTGGATGGAGTGCTCCTCAGCTTGGCGTGACCGGGCAAGGCTAATCCAATCTTTCGCCTGGAATGTGTCCATGTCTCCGGCTACCTAGGTCTCTAGAGAACCTTGATTATGTCGATAATCGATTGATAGAGCGAGTTCACTGATCTCCCTCCCTCCGCCGTTATGGCGATTAGCAATGATAACGAAAACGAGTCGATAGAGCAGGGCACTCCGCTAGGTAGGACGGCACGCACAAATTACGTCGTTATTGGACAACACCTCTCTACCACAAAAAGTAATCAAGCCAATTATGCGAAACGACAAAATAAGATGCGGCCAGTGTGGATTGAACACACGACCTTCAGATTAAGTGTGAGTGAAGTTAACTTCAGTCTGACGCTCTCCCAACTGAGCTATGTCCGCCGATCATGAAAGTTCTACCGATAAGACGGCCCATATCGTGGGGCGGCCTGGGCCGCAAGCCCTGGTTTGACTCAGGGGTGAGTGAACCCTTCTCTCCATCCATCCAGGCTGTTGCCAACTCAAGTCGCTAGGTCGGCTACGTATGTTTACTATTTACGATATATAAGTTCAATTATCCAGCTCGAAAACAATGACCTTCACTCTGTAGTTGACATGCCTAGGCCTCCTGCAGATATATCCCCACGGCCTTTGAGTATGATCTGTCCGTAGTGAATACTACCTTACTCTAGATGTATGTAGGAATAGGAGTACAGCTAATAAAGTTCGTGCTTCATTTTGTGAGAAATGATGCAGAAACCGAAATTTCGAAGCCTTTCATATCTCTCTCATTCCATCGCATGGGAGAACTGTAAATAAAGACTAGATGTTAAGTAAGCCTTTCCACGGAATCATCAGGCATCCTGAATTTGTATTGGCACTTCTTCTCGACCACCAGGAGATACCATAAGTTATGAGGGTACTCGAAAGCAGACGGATTGTGGCGTGTGCGTGTGAGAGTAAATGGATGAAGAGGTGGCTGAACTACCTCTATTTCGCCGAGAACTTACATCTCCGGGGCTCATCAACGTCATTTGCCATTCAAGCCGCACTTGTGTCATATTCAGCAGGCTGAGCTGCACGGCCAGTAAGAACTAAGTACGAAAGCGGCAGGTCCAACACGCATCGCCGGTCACTGATGTATGATGAAAAGTGAGGCGTAGTCTCGATACCTTTTCTCATGCGCAAACCGTACAGCACGCCATTTTTTGAGATGTTCTGTGTTCCACAACAGAGTAGGCAACAGAGGCGAAGACCTCAGCCTGCCGCCAGCAGTCAGCTTTCACGCAGGCGGTTGCTGGTCAGGCGACCACTTTGCGGCTCCCCAAGCCCAGTTACGGAGCCTTGCTTCGAATCACTTTGCCCTCAGCTCAGCAATCTGACTATTGTCTTATCTTTCTGATCAGGCTGGAGGTAGGCAAATTTTTACATTTAACCCGCCCCGTCTGACCCAGCTGACGATACTCGCCCCGTCACGGAGTATGCCTTACGCACTGCCTCAAACCACCTCAGCTGCGGATCACATCCGGCGGACATTTGCCTGACATGAGTGACGAAAAGTCTGTTCTTCAAGGCTACAACATCAAGGAGGATGTGCTGAAGAAGTGGCTGAAAGAAACGTATCCTGAAGAGACCTATACAGTTCAGGTGGGTAGGCCTGAGATCTCACCATTTCCTCTTGAATGGACGATTGACTGACAACTTGAATCGCAGGTCAAGGACGCCGAGTTCGTTGTGAGAGGCCCTCGGAAGTTTACCCAGGTAAGAACAGTTGCAAATTTGAAGCCGAAAAGTCGGTGACCAGGGTCTGACAGCAATTTCTGTAGAGTGACGTCGACCACCTCAAGACCAAATCATGACCGAGTTTGGGCCGGCAACCGAACCTATCATAGGAGGACAATGCCACCGGCCGGTCGTCGATCAGAAGTGCACATTCAGAGGCGAGGCTTATTTCTGTACAACTCGGGGGCAGGCTGTTTAGGTCAGAATGGTTTTCAATTGTCAGCTGATTAGGCCGAGCAGGCCTCCTCAGCCTTTGCGACACCTACGTAGGAGGCATGTAATCCGGAAATAGTGTTGCGTAGTACCTTCTTCAGCTGAATGTGCACTCTTTGTACCTGCGTGGTCCTAAAATTACAGTGTCGAGGCTCACCTGGATACTCCAGTTTCACCATCTCGCCACTGCAGTCCTTAAGAAGCCATCAACATCACGTCGAGTAGTGGATGATACAGATGTGGAAATCTTGACACCACGGTTGTTGATTCCCTGATACCTCTAGCGTCTCTGCATCGTGTTGAGGTCTGCCATTGGTCTGTCCCTCAAGATGTCGAGCAACCAGAGTCAGCCTAGCGTTATGCAGAGCCATGACCATCATGACCAGTTCCTCGAAACGTGCATGGAGTTCGACCGGTATCCTATGAACCAGGACTTCAAGCGGCATCCACTAGGTCGTGTTGAGACCGAAACGTTACAGGAATTACTCGTTGGAAAGGAAACTACCATCTTCAACGCCTCCCGCGCCAGTGTTCGTGTTTGGGAGACGAGTAGGGGAAATAGTAAGCGCAGATGTGGCCCAAACTTTCTTCTAAATCTCACAAAGTCGCTAGGATTCCCTGAGAATGGAAACGCGAAGTCGATTTCAGAGCTGAAGGCTCTGCGAGAACAGCTTCAGCGTCCCGACAAGGACCCCCACGTCCGTCACCTGTATGTTTCTCTGTTGGCGTCAATCAATCGCGGACATGGAAAATGACAAAATCCTCCAGATTTGTTGATTCTCGGGATTCAAGATCACCTCTGAACTGCTCTTTGGAGGTGTTTCGGTTCTTGTCCACGTACCATCAGATTGAGCCATGGTTCCTGGACTCTGTTTATTCCTTCGGAAAACAGGATACTCCCATCGACTACTGCCTCGCTCATTTCAGATCCGCCAAACCATCCAGGAAAGGCGCGTCAGGTGTCACGCCACTTCCAAAACTGGGACGATCTGGTCGGCAGATCCGTCTATCTTATCTCTTGCGGTCTGTCGAGCATTCCGGCGGAACGGGCATTGCGGGCTGGAGAATCAGGCAGGCCGCCAATTACCACTCCTTTGATCTTGAAACGGGCCGTTCCTTTTGGCTCACTCTCAAGGCCAACGACAAATTCCAGAAACGGATCGAAAAGGTCACGCCGAATTTGGGAGTTCCATCTAAGGAAGAGGTAGAAGATAACGACATTTCATCATACCTTGAAGCATCGCTGAACACCCATCTGCTGTGCCAGTCGTGGTGTGACGAGGGTTGGCGGGATTTCATCAACGATTTCGAAGCGGCTGTGCGTGAAACCGGTGAACCAGCTCGAACGGCAACGATAGATGACGATCTACCTCGAGGAGAACCTGGAGCCTCTTGGCCGCGCACACTGAGAGACATTGAACGAAGAGGACAACGAATAATCTGGTGACTGAGAAAGATCCTGGAAACAATTTGGAAAGTATCAAAGCTTTCCTCACCCAAAAGCTGAGCCATGTCGGCCGCAAGATGTTCAGACGACCTCCAAAAGCCAGCCCAGACGTGGAGAAAGGATTCAAAGCGAGCAAGACGATTACTCGAAGCCCAGAGCCAATAGGTTTGGACCCTTCTGGATCTTTGGAAAGTCTCTGTGTCAAAGATATCCAGACCCTTTACAGTCGGTCAGGACTGATGCAAGAGACACTGCTGGTACTGGGGCTAAACATAGGTGTGCTGAGGGAGATATATGCGTACTATGATGACGTGGTCAAGTCTGAGCTCGACAGCCGTGCTCACAAGAACATCATAGACAGCTTTCTAGAGGAGTTGAGATCGATTTCGAGGAGACTTGAAACCAGACGAGCCCAACTCCAAGCGCTGTCCGTTCACCTCGCTCAATGCATCCAGCTGGTGAGTGCCGTCTTTACCAAAGTATCGTCAATCAAGTCGTCAACTGACCAACGCGTCTCCAAGCAACAACAAGAAGGCGGTGGCACTAAGAGCGCTGGAGACGCTTGAGGGCTCAACTGACCAACGCAGTACGAGTTGGTCTTGCAGCAACGATCCAATCACATCAGCAATACCTTCTCGGATACGGCATACGAGTCGACCATGCAGATGAAAAACATTGCAGACAAGACCGCCAGGCAGACGGCTTCTATGCATGTCATTACCGTCGTGACTCTCATCTTTCTGCCCGCCACCTTCGTTGCTGTAAGAGAGGTGTGCCCTGGAGTTTTCAGCATACTATGAGCATCTGACGCACTACCAGACCTTCTTCCAGAGCGGTGTGTTGCTGTGGAACGAAGCAGGGTCGGAGACTATGACGAGCCGTGGAGGTTTGAGGCTGGCAACTTTCGTCTGTTCAGTGCTGTTTGCGGCCCTCTCACGACGATAATCGTGGGTGTATGGATGGGCGTCTATCTGAGGTTGAAATGGAAGGCAGGCAGGCTAGACAGGGCTCTTGAGATGCAAATGATTCGGCTTTCGGGGGCGCAGAAGCAGAAGGATCCATGAGGCAGACAACAAGTTATAGCGGTCCGGAGGAGTAAACTCCATGAGGCGTTTTCTGATGCTGATCTCTTTTGTAATCTATTTTTAGGATCCTCCCGAGTGTTACTGCAACTAAATCTCCATACATTAAACTGGCGGGCGACGGTCTCACACAGCCTCTCATTGGAAGCCTTGTCTTGATACGTTTGCCTGCCTTCCGGTGAGGGAACACCGCCACGGTGAAGGCAGCAACTTGAAATTTGCCTGATGGCAGACCGGTTGCCTCTCGAAATTCTGGCACATCTGTGAACAGTCCTGATGGTCGCCGGTCGATGGAAATGTATTTACAGGGGCTTGGTTCATACTGCAAACTGATGTGAGTTGGCCTAGGTATGCTGTGTAACCCCAAGACTCATCGGTCACCCATGTCAGTGGCCTCCCGGAATGACGTTTTCTGAGGATGCTTAGGCTGAGAGGCAGCCAACGGGCGTCGAACGGGTCGTCTACTCACCATAAGCATTTATGAAATTTGGGGCATAATTTCAGTTTGGGGAGCGTCGCTCTGTACCTGTCAAAGTCTGCTCTGTCAAAGTCCTCGCCTGACGCCTCCTAAGTCGTACAATTTACCTTTAGTCTCAAATATTCACGACAAGCCCCCAATCGTTACTGACTTCTTTATATATTGTCCGCTTACGAACACCCTCGCTCTGCATCGTTTTCATATGGACACTCCATCACCGCATCTTGTTTCACTACTTCAAAGTCTTTGAACGTGTTCGACATGACAGAACTAGCCGATAAGATTGTTGCAGACTTCCAACATCACATCGACAGCTTCGTTGAGAGTAACAAGTGCTTCGGACTCAACGGACATGACGAGCCACAGGAATTTGTGCCCAATGTGGCACTGACCGACTTCTGGACCCGCGAAAAGATCACCACTGTCCTTTGTAGCCCGAAAGACTGGATCAGACAGAACGCCGACACCATTCTCAAACATTATCTCATCTCATTCTCCATACTTGTGTTGAATCTCAACGCGGAAAACATCACTCTCTTCATCCAAGAGGACCTGAGAGACACTCAGCTCCCATTGCCCTCTGTACCGGAAGTTTACTCGGATTCGGCATTCCGTCGAGTGTTTGAAGAGTTCATAGAGAGGCAGTGGAAGTTCTGTCCCATGCAGCTAGAATGCGGATCAAGCCCCAAACCGAGCAGGCGGAACTTGTTGCCCCAGAGAATTCTTCCCATCGTGGCGAAGGAGAAGCTCAACCCCGAGGCAGATGAGGATGGGGAACAAGCTGTTCTCTACCGAGTCCTTTTGCACCCGCTTTGCAACCGGCATGGAAAACCTGTATGCAATTGCCGAGATCAGTGATACCGAAGCATGCTGACTAGCGTTTTCACAGGTGGTTTTCAAGGAATATCGACAGAGAACCCACGAGACTCAGCGTCTTTTCACGAACGAATGTGACTTGTACAAGCAACTCAAAGGAAACTCATTTGGGCATATTGTCACTTATTATGGTTCTTTTGAGTGCGTAGGTCGAAGCACCATTGTCTTGGAGTTTGCTCCAGGGGGCACCTTACTGTCGTTCTTCAAGTCGAGGCAACCGCCGCGGACAGACGAGCAACGCAAACTCTTTTGGGGCAGCTTGTTTGGACTTTTCCGAGGGCTGCAATGCATTGAGGATTTTACCGCCGACCATCGACATTCCAGGTACACCTATCGTTTAAAAGGGTTCGTCAAGCAATCCACAGAATTCGGCCGACGAAAACTCTAGCTTTCTAACCGGCGATAGAACTCATCAAGACATTCGGCCCCAGAATATCCTGGTATGCGGTACCCCTTCGGATGAGGATTACAGTGCCCCATTCAAGTTCGTCGACATGGGAAATACGGATATTCGGAAAGTGAGAGACAGGGGATACGACAGACACGCCACTGATCAACGTGGCAATGGAATGTACAGTACGTGGTCTTGAAAAGACAGTCCGAGTGCCCTGATACTGACCATCAAATCTTCTCAGGTCCTCCCGAGGCGTATCGAGATGAGGGCGGCGCAACCGACATTGGAGACAAGAGTGATACATGGGCCATGGGGGCAATCATGAGCGAGGCCCTCGTATGGTCAGTATTTGGAGAGGCTGGCCGTGAGCGTTACCAAGCGGAACGCGTTGCAGCCACCGGAAACACTCGTCTTCGCGGTGGGTACCATGTAGGTGCCTTTCACGATGGCGACAGCCTCCTGGAGGTCGTACACACTTGGCATGCACACGCCATCGAGGCCACAGGACGTAGCGCCGCAAGACTCAGCAGGTTCGTCCTGGCCGGATGCTTGTCCCAAGCCCTCAGGTACGAGGGGACGTCAGGACCATGTCACAGGAGTGGATATCTGTGGCGGCGACATTGGAAACAGACCTGAACACGGAACAGATCCCCCGCTGGCCGTCGACCGTGGCACCGTTACCACCTTGGACGCCCTCGGTGGCGGAGGAGACATCTCCACGAGCCACATCTGATGATGAGCAGCGTCTCAGCTCCCAGCCTTGGGAAAACAGGACAGCGCACAGTATCGCCTTGCCGACCTCACCGACAGAAGTAACATCGCCTGCAGAGCTTAGCTCACCACAATACCCTGCCACCAACCACAGAACGACTCACGGTCCTTGGATGCAGTCACCTTTCCCGCAACCGTCAGCAAATACCGGATTTTTGCCCCAGCCTAATGCGCGTTGGCATATACCAGGTGGAGGCGGTGAGCATGGTGCCCAGCAACGACCCCATCCTGAGCATTATCCTGCTCATCCACATCAACAAGGCACCCTTCCGTCTTGGACGGAACCAACCCAGAGCAACATGTACACTGATCATACTAGACCAACAGTATATCAAGCAGCAGCGGGTGCGAACCTCCGTATCGCTGTGCCTTGGAACCCTGCACGGCTGTCTCCAGTCCCCGGACATGCTTCGGGGCTTGGGCTTACAAACGGCGGTTCTCAGCATTACTATCCGACTTACTCGCAGCAGCATAGTCCAGCATCGGGAAGTTCAATTTCCTTTCCCGCCGTCACGATCGACGAAGTGTGGGCCAGATGCTTCGAAGACACACACAGGTACTTCAAAGGGAGAAAGAAACTCCAACCGTTGACGGAGTTTTCTTCTCTTCAAGCGTCTCTCGACAAGCTGAGAGGCAGTCAAGGGCGCGATCTGGTATGCCATGCTCACTTTTGCGATGATAGACCAATGAATGAAATCAGACTAACAAGTGCGTCACCTAGGTTTTGCTCGTGGATGACTCAGTTCCCATGGAACGTTACCGAGATCAGATGGCTATGACCTGCAGAGTGCTAAGCCATCTATTCAAGAAAGGCAAGGTTGACCCGGACGGTCAATACGAACTCTACTTTGCCTCATCTTGCACGCGGCTCGCAGCAGACAAGACGACTAATCTGCAAGCTCGAATCAAAGACCGCACGTTTCAAAACCCCTCGTGTGAGATGAGGCGGGCCTTGGACGAGGTATTCACGTCAGTCATGTCTCGGGAGAAGCCGGTCGCCATGTACGTCCTAACTGACGGCCACTGGGATCTCGACCGACTTGACGACTGCGACGTGGGAGGGTCTATCGCCAGGCTGGTCAACCACATGTGTAACGGTGGGAAGCAGCGAAATTGGGCCATTGTGCAATTTATACGTTTTCATCAGCAACCTGATTCCCAAGCCGACCGACGCGGCCAGCTCCGCTTGGACTACCTGGATAACCATTTGAGAGAGCACAAAAACCCGGCTTAGTGAGTAAGAGTCTGATCCTCTGCAGTCGCAAACTGCTGATAATTCAATCTAGTGACATTGTTGACACCCGGGATTACGAGAATGACTTGAGGCATATTTTGGAAGGTGCCGTATCGTATGAATCAGACAAGTTGCAGTCATTGGGAACGCATCAGCCCTATTAGTAGATGGACATTTAGACATGAGAGTTTGGATATGGATTTGTCATCATATTGTTGATGAGGATTTGGCCTTGAACGTGTCGCTGCTATACGTAGTAAGGTAGAGAATAAGATTACGAAATTAGACACAGCAGTCCGGTACTCCGTACTTGTGGTGATACCTTGCGGCACCGAGCTCATGCAGGTCCGGGGATCGGTCCGGCTGCCGGCAGAAGAGACCCACTCTAGCAAGCGCCATCGGAGGTCCAGACGCTGCGCGCCTGCTAGCTAAGTACCTCAGACAGCCGACTAGACGCCGCGGTGAGAACGTATCGCGCTAACGGGAACCTTGATGGATTACCGCTGACGTAGCAGGTTTCTATTTCTATGGCAGCTATGGCAGCTACCTAGCCAACCCCTTGGGAGCTTCCCATCTCGGGCACACTCGAGACCGCGACTACGACGTGACCGTTGCTGTAGCCGTGACTCGTGACTCGCCATCGGCGAGCTTTCCCAACGTCGAGCAGCTGTCAGCTAGTCTGAGCCATCTTATCTATCCCCTTGGCAATTGATTTTCATCGGATTGTCCTCCGAGTATTCGCATCCTCTCGAACAACACGGAGACAGACTCCGCCAAACCCGCATTCATGGCTCGCCCTCCATCGACATCGCCCTCAACCATGCTTCGACCAGCCTCCCTCCTCTCCGCAGCGCTACTCTGCTGGCACACCGCCACCGCAGTCCAACCGGGCGCCGCCCCAGCCGTCGCCGCTCCGATGCGCGACCTCGCTTGGGGCCAGCTGAACTTCCTCCACACGACCGACACCCACGGCTGGCACGGTGGTCACCTCCTCGAAGCCCAATACTCCGCAGACTGGGGCGATTATGTCTCCTTTGCCGATCACATGCGCCGAAAGGCCGATGAACAGGGCGTAGATCTGCTCGTCATCGACACCGGTGATAGGGTCGAGGGCAACGGTTTGTACGATGCGTCCACTCCGAAAGGCCTGTTCACGTACGACGTTTTCCGCGAGCAGACAGTCGACATCATCTGCACCGGGAACCACGAGCTCTACCAAGCCGATGCTGCGCAGCGTGAACACGACATCACTGTCCCGAATTACAAGGAGAACTACATTGCTTCGAACCTCGATTACATCGACCCCAAGACCGGCCAGCGCGTGCCGCAAGCACAGCGGTACCGCAAGTTCAAGACGAAAAACCAAGGTCTCGAGATCGTGGCCCTTGGCTTCCTCTTCGACTTCACCGATAACGCGAACAATACCGTAGTGCAGCCCGTCGAGGACACCCTGAAGGAGGAGTGGTTCAAGAAGCTTCTTCGTAAGGAGAAGCCTGATCTCTTTGTCGTCGTGGGTCATGTCGGCCTGCGTATGCCCGAGTTCAGGAAGATCTACACTGCCATTCGCAAGGCCAATTGGAATGCCCCCATTGCCTTCTTCGGCGGCCACGCCCATGTTCGTGATGCCTTGAAATTCGACAAGGACGCCTTTGCCATGGCAAGCGGACGTTACTTCGAGACCATTGGGTGGATGTCTATCGACAACATCAAGAAGGCCAAGTCTGCCGACGACGTCTCGGTCTCGGCTGAGGCGTCTGTCTCCTTCACTAGAAAGTATATTGACAACAACTTGTACGGTCTGCATCATCACACCGGGCTCAACGAGACAATCTTCCCGACGCAGCACGGCAAGAACGTCAGCGATATGATCACCAAAGCCCGCAAGGCTCTCGACTTGGACTACAAGTACGGTTGTGCGCCGAAGGACTTGTGGATGGTCCGGGCGGAATATCCCAGCGAGGACAGCATCTACACCTGGCTCGAGACAGAGGTGCTCCCCGATGTTATTCACAAGGATGACAGGCAGGGCATTCCTCGTCTTGCGATAGTCAACACTGGCGGAATCCGCTTCGATATCTTCAAGGGCGCCTTTACCAAGGACAGCACCTTCATCGTGTCTCCTTTCACGAGCGCCTTCAAGTACATACCGGATGTGCCCTACGGCGTGGCCAAGCGCGTTCTAGACCTGCTCAACTCGGCTGGCAAGATCTTCGAGTCGACGCATGACATCCGGTTTATGAACATTCCCGAAATGATGTACCCGACAGGTGATTTGCTTGCGGCCATGAAAAGGACGGAGGAGGGCGAACCCCACCGCCTCGAGCTTCGCCGGACCGCAGACGAGGACAAGTCCAACAAGCCCGACCTTGTGAACGGCTATACTACCAAGGATGATATCGGCACCGACGGCGACGACACGGAGCATGCGCCCATCAAGTTCTACCCTGTTCCCAACTGCTTCCAGACCGCACTTAACTTCCCCAAGGAAGGCGAGCCGGAAAAGGTTGACCTCGTCTTCATCGACTTCATCCTGCAATGGGTTATCGTCGCGCTGAAGTTCAGCGGAGGCGACTACAGCGACAAGGACGTGCTGACATGGTCGGACGAGACACTGACCTACAAGATGGGCGAGTGGATCAAGGAGAACTGGAAGGGCGAATGCTAAGAGGGGGCACCAAAACCACAGAGCAAATTCTCGGGTATTTGGTTCAGGGTAACGTTTTGTCAAAGCCATGCCGTCATTGATGTATGAATCAGGCGGGAGTTTAGGTCGAGATTTCTTTTTCATCGGATCATATACATACGGTACTCCATCTAGATCGGTCAGACATTGGCTTGGGGTCATGGGCACGATACAGCGCTGGGACACGCTTGAATTGTTCACACATACAGAAGACTGCGAATTTCAGAACAAATCATTCACTTGTCCGCCGACGGGTTCGGCTGTCGCCAAGAGTCACTGACAGAAGCTCCGGAAGTCATCGGCAGCTCAGCCACCTGTGCGCATGCTGTCGCTGTCAGTGTCAATCCACACTCACCTGAACTGGTGGAATTCTCGTATCGCGTCTGAGGGGGGCTATGACGCCCGGACGGGGGGAACCGCCAGCGCCTGTCCTTCTGCGCACGGCAGAGGCCACGATATGCACGCAGCCACATCAAGCTCAGATCGAAAGACACGTCCAGTCGGAATTTCAGTCTTTGGCAGAAGAGAAGATGAAATCGATCTTGCATAACGGCGACCCCTGTAACTGATATGGGATGGCCGAGCGCACGCGCAAGAGTCATGGGCCCGCGTGAATCGAAGGGCCGACGCTATTGACGAGCTTTCAGCCCACGGCGCATTTAGCACCAGCGAGGTCCATCCAAGCTTGTCGCCAACATCAGTCAAGGGGGATGGGGATTACCGTGGCGTTTTCTTCTTCTTTTTCTTCTCGCGAACCCGCCTTGCCCCAGGCCCAAGGGAAAAAGGACCAGGCCCAAGGGACGACACGAGAACAGTAATAGCCCGGCTTGAGTTTATCTCTGGCCAGGTCTTACATGTCTTCAGAGTGGGGGTATCATTTTGAGGGGAAAACCCCCCCAACTACTTCCAAAGCTTCCAGCAAAGCATGTCCCTGGGAATGGAAATTGTCGGGGAATTGCATCTGGACGATCCGCCGGAAGATTCTTCGCCTCACGTTGATTAGCGTCCCTTGTATAGTTAAGCAAGGCGCAATGTCAGCGTGGTGGGCAGCGAGAATCTGACCAAGGCGTAGATCGCAATATACCTCGACACAGAGAAGGCGGTTTGCCGATGTTTTGACGTTGTCTGATCCACATTGGACGGAGGGCTCTGATGTCAAGAGTCCAGGGAGCCGGGGGGCACAGGCAGCATCGGCATTTGGATCGAAATGTTTCGGATTCGAGGTTGCTTTGGTTCTGGGGCCTTGACTTCACACTGAAGGCCCCATTTTCGATTGATGGAAATGGGTGTTTCGAGGGTTGCACGCGAAGTGTCCCTTGGAGTGCTTGGTGGAACTCGAGGCTATCCCCTCGCTTCTCTCATCTCTCATCTCATACCTCGGATGGCGTAGCCGGCCCGGCAGACGGTCGAGCTTAGAGGCTTAGGTACTATACCTGCGAGCGTACTCGGTAAGATCTGGCTCTTTCGCCTGTAACTTACTACAAGCACGTAGATGGTTAGCCAGGGGCATCAAGAGGCATCAAGAGGCACCAAGACCAGCAATACCCCTATTCCTGCAGGATAGGTACGTACTGACGCAACTAGGTCTTATTTGGACTCTTTCGTTTCTTTTCATCGGCTTGACTAACTCTTATTACCACAGGCACACAGCAGCACCCACCCCTGCCTGTCTCTCTCATGCTTACACTAGCGACTGAAGTCTCTAGGGTCAGCGGTGGGAAAATGGTAAGGTAGGTGAGTAATGTACCCTTCGATTGACCGAAGTCTGCAGAAGCTGTTCCTGAAAGAGGACACGATGGAGTTTGTCCGCCCGACGTCACCGACAACTGACTAGCCACGTGTGGCACATGGAGAATTTCACGACCAGCAGAAAGTAAAAGGAGATGAGGCGACTCGAGAGAGCGGGTATGATGATCTCGTGCGACAGCATCCTTGATCCTGGGTGCCCATTCAGGTGGTATTTTCTGGGGACGATGGGCTTATCAGTCTTGTGCGCCGCTTTATCGATACCTGTCACGAGGCCGTTACTTTCTGTGAAGACCAAGTCCAGGGGCGTACTATGTGCGACTGCTAAGGTAATAAGGTCGTCTCTTTTTTTTCCCAGGGGTCTCTCGCTTCGTCGACTATGTGTTGGCTTCCCTCACCACAGGCTATTTGGACTTCGTCACAACTCGCAGCGACCAGGCGGATACGCAACATGAACTCCTTGCATGTGCAGCAGCTCGCATGAGCCCGCATCTTCCTGGTCCGTCTCGCACCCCTTTCCTTACGGAATACTAGGTAATTAGTGTATACTAACGTTGTCGGTCTAGTGTAAGCTCCCCTCTCGAAAGCTGTTGACGTGCCCGCGTGGGGTCCCTGTCTGACGATGCGTCAAACAACACTACGTCGAAACGGGCAAAGGGCTGAGATTGCACGCGCATTTAGCAACACGACCGAGTCCTCGAGTCCTCGGCGATGCTCTCTGCATAAGGCCTCGAAAGACGTCTCAATCTATGGTGTGTCGCGCTCTCACCGGGCTGCCATTTGATTTGACACCAGCCCGAATAAGGCAAAGAGGACCCTGGGAGGAGGCCTGCTCTTCATCTCCACAGAGCTCACGGTCGTGGTCCACTGCTCCATGGACGAACGGCGACGACGTCAAGCCCCCCCGTCCTCAAATGACCCATCACAGGCTTCTTCCCCGTCGACCTTTTTGTTTCCCGTCCCCTCAACCCATCTCGTTGTCCAACACCCATCGTTGGCGGTGTCCTCGTTGTCCTCCTCGCCGTGTCCCAAGTCGTCTGTCGTAATATCCCACTCGTTCAATCCACTCTTTTTGGCAATATGTTTTGAAAGGGGGCCAATAATCTAGTCTCACCACTCTTTACACCAAACGAATAACCAAAGCAAGGACTCACCAGTCATTTCTTTTCCACCCCAAAAGTCCATAACCCTTCGCTCAACCCGATCCTCTCAACCCGGCAACCATCATCTGCCTCTGTTTAACCCCGCCGACAGCAGCCCTTCTGGTCTGCCCTGTACGGATACTCGTCCGAACAATTACGTCCTTACCGGGCTCCCTCTTTGGGACATGGTTCTGCTGTTACACCCCTGAAGCTGCTGCCACGGATCGACTGTCTTGGGGTCGCGAATAAGGATCGTCGCCCTTGTTCGTCACCCAAAGGACCACGACTCCTCCACACCTTTGCAAACGAGACTACTCCGCCGACCGGGAGGACGCGACATGGCCCATACCCATATGCAATAGCCGCGGCTGCTCTTCTTTGCTGCCCACGACAGCACTTTCGATTCCTGCTCCGTCGCATCCAACGCTTCCCGGCCGTTCGTCCTCGGAGCCGTTGGTTTGCTCCATCCACTCATTCGTCCGTTCATCTTTTTGAGGCTTCTGCTGTCTATTCACCCTTCTTTCCTTCGCAAGGGTTCTTTCGTTCAATCGTTTACCTGGCATCTCCGTCCTGGAATTGGGCCCCAATTTGTCCTGTGCATAAGTCGCAGGTGGTTTCGTGCCTCTTATTTGTGCAGTATGCCCCTCCAGCCCCTCTCTCGCGCCCCGATGAGTAGTTTTCTGACATATTCAAGTTCCTGATCCCCTCCTGCCGCGACAATGGTGTCCTTCTTCGGCCTGAAGCTGGGTGCCGATAAGAAGAAGTGCGTCGTTCTCGGCGAGCCCTATGCGATTCAAGTGATGGCTAACATCTCCCAGGAAAGCCGAGAAGGCGCCTGAGCCCAAACCGCAACCCAAGAAGAGGATCGATCAAAACGCCTTGGGCCAAGGCCAATTCTTCGGGGGCAATCTCGAACGCCCACTTGTCATCAATGGCTCACGACCCGGTACCTCAATGTCTAACAAGAGCTTCGTCACCAACTTCGCACATCCCAACGCGCCCTCTTTAACAGGCGGTGGACCACCGTCCATATACGGTTCTCGCCCTGGCACCTCCATGTCGAATAAGAAGTTCGTTCCCAACTTTTTTCACCCCAGTGATCCGAATGCGCCATACTTTGGTGGCTGGTCTTCATCAATGACCAACTTGGCTGCTCCCGCCCCCGATAAAAGCATTCGACCGATGGGATCCGAGAGCAACCTCAAGACGGGTTCGAACAATGGCTACATGACAAAGTCTCACACCATGCCGACGTTGCCAGTCATCACCACCAATGACAGACCAGCCACTTCAAGTACGCCCACACGCAAGGCCAACTGGGTTCACCCTCTTGATGTTCACTACAGCCGTGGCAGCGCCCTCAGTCCGGCGGCGAGTCCTGGCTTAAGCGCACCGCATTCTCCGGCATACGCCCCGAGTCTGGCCCCGAGTCTCACCCCGAGCGTTGCACCCAGCGCATCAAACGCTTCTCGGAGTCCTCTTGGCCAGTTCGAGTTCAACCTAGGCCCGTCGGAAGTGCCGCGACAGAATTTGGTCCCGGCACCACTATCGCCGAACAAGGCCTATCCTTCACCGCCGCAATCCATCACTGGCTCTCTCCCGTCCCTCAAGACGGATATCAGACCGAAGACGTCCGTCAGTACCGTCCGCGACGCTCACAGGCCCGGTCCGGCTTCTTTGCCATCCCCGACGACATCGACTGAGCGCTCCAGCGAGGAGGCATTCACCTATCCCAGACCTGTCATCCAGAACGTCGCAGCAAAGCGAGACACGTTCACCCATCACCCGCCTAGGCGACAGAGCTTTTCAATGGATATTGACGAAGGCCCGACCAGCCTCAACTTTAAAACGGCGCCACGACCGAGCACATCCGCTGGACCGTCTAGTCCACCGCCAAGAAGTGCCCTGCGACCTTCACCACCGGAACTCATGAACATCTCCTCACCACCTGCTGTCCTGGCACCAGCACACTCTCCCATTCTGACTCAGACGCCGCAGAGTCCAGCTCTACCGCCCCCGAGACCGCGACAGGTGCCATACAAAGGACCGCTAAGAAGCCCCGCCCATCCGCCAGACGACGGGATCAACGCCATGGAACGCACGAATACGGACGCTCGTGAGAAACCGACCTTTGAGTCTCGGACGCGGATGAACTCGGACGCCCGCGATCGACCGTCCACCGATCCGCAAACGCCAACTAGCCCCGGCTTTGTGCTACCAAGCTACCTCGGCCCTCCGCCGTCTTCACGACGCATGGCACCGGGCGAGGGCGAGCGCAACTACGGCGTAACACCCGCGAATCGCCGTCCTCCGCCACCATTAGTCGAGTTACAGCGCAAGGCCTCGGTTCCGCAGGTTGACCCGGTAGACGGGGAGCAGCATCAGCAGCAGCAGCAGAGTGGTGGAAGTTTCGCCATGATTTCGCCGCGCATGCTTCCGCCGCAACCACCCTCGCCGGGCAACCTCATCCCCGAACCGTCGAGCGACGCCAACTGGCCGCTGCCCAGTCCGCTGGCGAGCCCGACGTTCGGTACGGGGAGGAGGCCGTACACGCCGAGCGAGGTGTCGGAGGGGCAGATGAGCCCCGGGTTGACGATGCCCTTGACGCCGGGCTACGAGCAGCGGGATGCGCACAGGAGGCCTGATTTCGGGCTGAGGGCGCCGACGGGGATTGCGGACGAGTTCCGGATTGGGTTCATTTAAGGCTGGAATAAAGATCCGAGGAATCGGATGTCACGGGGAGGGTATGGACATGTGTTTCGTATGTTTTACGGGGGGGGGTTTTATGAGGTATACCTTTGGGTCCAACTGAGGAATGGCGAATGAATGGCGCGAGTATACATACCTGGGTATCTTTGTCAAGTGGGACACGGGCAAGAAAATTTCATGTTGGTGTTGGGTTTGTAACTATCATTTCAGAATTCATAATGTAATCCACTCGTTGCTGAGAAACTCTAGACTTGCTGGCTGCTGTATATCAAGAGGAAGGATGGTTGAGGAGCTAATACTCACGCTTCTCAATATACTTAGTAGTCATGACACAGGTCATTTTGGCTACTGGACTTGATACAACAGATATTCCATTATAATCGGATCACGAACTGCTATATTGTCGGGGTTTTTGTTGGTCAAGTATCGAAGTATGGAGGCACTGGCACGAATCATCCAGCTCTCTGCCTTGAATAGGAAGTAAGTCATGGTTTTCTGAGCTCGCTTGCGTCTGGTTGGGCTTTGGGCTCGATAGGCCGGCCCATTAACCCAGCCCATGGCCTTTTTCCAAGTCTATTCCCGGACAATTGAACCCAAATCGATTGATATCGACACACCAGTCTATCTCTTCTTATTAGTTGAACAAGAGGTCCGAGAAACGCCGCTGAGCTTCAGTCGGATCCCAGTCTACAATGCGTCTTTCCTTCGCGTCGGTCATCTTCCTCTCTACAAAGGGTTCCATGGCTGCTCTCTCCTCCTCACTCAAGAGGTGCAGTCTCGTCTTCCACAGATCGTCTTTGAGAACGGCAGCCTCTCGATCGCCAAAGAACCTCTCATCCAGGAACTTCCAGTACATGGTGTCGAAAGCCCAGCTCTTCCTGGCCCCGTAGCTCAGGAAGAAGCGCCCCGTTTCCCAGCTCTCGCGCATATAGGTAGAAAGCGGTGCCGGTAGACCACTGGACTCTGTAGTTTCTGCTTCTGCTCGCTCGAGAGCAGCAAGCCATGTTTTCAGGCGTACGTCGTATGTCTCCTTCCAGTCGTCAATGCCAGACGACCACATTTCGGCCGTCTCTATCAAGAGCCACCAAGGCGGGTCGAGGGTAAACTGCGTAGGGGCGACGTAGGCGTACTCCCAGTCGATGAGGACGGCGATGTCATCCGCCTCGGTCAGGAGTATGTTTCCCGCCCGGAAGTCATCGCCCCAGAGCCGGAAGGAGTCAGAGCCAGACGGGGCCGGGCATGTTGCGAGACCTGGGAACTTGGACGACTGCGAGGACCAGCCATCTTCGGCGAACCCAAAAGTAGAGAGTCTACCCTGTCTGGCGAGCCTCCGGAAGAGTTGGCGTGCCACGTACTTGTTTCGGCAGTCATCCTCGGAAACGACCAAATCATTGTGTTGGAAAATGAGTTGGGCAATGTGCATGTCTGCCAATGCCGTATACCACTGGTCTGCAGTTTCGTAAGTTTGGGTTTCCGACGGTAGTACGCAGCGCGGAATATTGGCGAGCCGAATCATGTCAGTCATGTTGTGACTTAGTGGCCTGCCGCCCACTTCGTACGAGCCGTCGTCGGCCTGGGTCAAAGAACCGATACGGGGGAACGTAATCCGGGAAAGCTGCAGCAAGCAACAAGCTATCTTGCCCCAGATGGTCTTGAGAGTGATCTCAGAAATGTCGGCGTCCAGAACGTGAGGTGTCGAAGGGTCTTCGCTCGGCCTCGTCAGCCTCGCCGAAACGCTTCCACGGTTCTCAACACGTTCCATGACGATGAAGGGCCCGACTGTTGAATCCTCGCCATGGAATAAGATTCTTGGGATTGGCAATCGAGTTTGACTCGCAATCGCAGATGCCGTGGCTACCTCGTAGACTGTCTTTTCTTTGGGAAATTGGACGAGGCTCGGGCAAGGAAGTCGGACCATGACATCCGAACTCGACCCATCTAGTTGTACTCTGTAGAGGATGTTGAAGCCACCAAAGATCAAAGGGGGTATCAACGTTGCTGGCTTGCCAAACTTTTCCTCCACGAGTTTTTCGACTTTTCGACAGGTAGCTTTGAGTCGCATTCGGTTCTGTGCTTCATTTGAGTCCTCGTCGTTCCTGTCCCAGACAAGGTTATCGAGTTCTTCTTGGTCGTCGTACATCATCATCAACACTGGTTGAAAAGATACAAAAAGCGTGATACAAGACACTGCAGTGAGCGGCTAGGAAACAGCGACGATTTCAGAGTAAGGATCGAGCGGGGGAAGAAGTGAGCGGCAGGGGTATGTACATAGCACAACATGCAGCGAAACCACCAATGAGAATCATTCTGGATGCTCTATGGGTACAGATAGCCCAATCAGTTTTCGGGCTCTTTGCAAGAAATCACTTACCAAGGCAAAGCCTTGGCCTTTTGTTGCGAAAGACGGGACGTCTTCGCGATCTGGCTGTTCAAGCATGTTGACAAGTCTGCCACATTGCTACTATTTACACAAGTCATGAGCTGGTTATCTGTTTGCCTCACAAGGAAGTCATCTTAGTACATTATTCATTATATCAAACGTCCGAATTGGAGTAATAATATCATAAGATTAGCCTCAAGTAAGCCGTCTCAATTGGTTCATGACCAGTCGTCTCTGGGTGGCTGTCTCCTCGGAAAGTATATATATATTCTTTCAATGTCAGGACTTTGTTAATATGTATATGAAAATTGGTTCATCGGGCAGTCTTTGGCAGAAGTGATCTTGTCAAGAGGACGGACAACTTTGACGCTGAGACATGAGTGGAAGATCCGCATGGTAAGGTCATGGACTGGAACATTTTCTGCTGTACTGAACTTGCATCTTTTTTACTTCATGATCGAGGTTTCTTGCACCCTGATTCCTGAGCCTTTCAGGTTGGCTCGTTTCAGTACCGCAGGCTCAACAAGGACTCGGGACAGGTTGACGACCCTGTCTGTCCGCCAGTTCCAATGCTGCAGTGTGAAGAAAACAAAGCATCGGTCTTGACGCCAGACCATCGTGAAGATACGGGAGACCTTGAAAAACCATGGATGATTTCTTTCGGCGATTCGCTGATTTTGAAGACGGATACTGGATTGACTATGAAGATTTCGAATTTAAGACGCTTGGCCATGACACAAACTATTCTCTTTCTTTGAGTATATTTTCTGCGAAAAGACGCCGCTCTAGGTTAGGACATTATCAGTATTCGATGTGCACACACGGGCTATTAACTGGTTGCCCGTTTGCGTTGATTGCTTCCCAATCTTTGTCTTTGGTCCAATGTACTTCGTAGATTAAAGCCCAGCAATCGTGCCTGTGTCAGCCTGCGTTTGCGCAGACACAATTCAGAATTATTTCTGTACTATATAAACTTCAATATGGTAGCTGGATGTGATAATATGTTCTACAGCCGGTCGACAGCTCATAGAGGGGAGGGTATATGAGTGATTAATCGTTTCTTGCGCTTCAATTTGGTTTCTGCTAATTACCTGATGTAGCGGTGTTGACAGGCCAGTATATCACGGGCCAATGAGATTACCTTCCTCAGGCGCGCCTCCCTGCTTAGTAACTTAGTCGCGACGCGTCGGGTAAGGTCTGGCTCTCGAAGTTCCTCAACCACGCGACGTCTCCCCAAGTCCAACTGTCCAAAGCACAATCAGTGTGATCTCGGATTTCCGTCGCAATCATGTGCTTCCCCGCCTCTCATACGGATCAAAGATCATACTCGCTGCCCATGGGCTTGCATCCCGATGATCCTGATGGCGATGGGGAGGATGAATACGAGGACGAGTACGACGACGAGGACAACGAGGACGACTACAATGACGAGTTGCCCCCGTTCGAAGACTGCTTCGGGATGGACCTCGCCATGGCCTTTGATGACGTCCAGACCGCCGGCGACGTTGCAACATTCGCACGACATCCTGCCCTGGTCAATCCGGGTATTCGGATTGAGGGTCACCCAGTCATCCCACTCCCGCTCACCCCCGGCGACGCAGAACTTCTCAAGAGAACATGTGAGCAAGGCCCTTCCGGCAAAGGAGACCACACTATCGGCGACAAAACGTGGAAACTAGCGTTTTCCCAATTCGAGCTGGTCAACCCTGCGTGGCCGGACTTCCTCGACAACCTAGCTTGTGAGCTTGTGGATAAGCTCGGTATCCCAGGCGTTTCGGCCGAACCCCGCGAGCTTGTGCTCTGTGAGACTGGGTCATGTTTTCAGCCCGATGGAGAGTCCGGAAAAGAAAGGAATGCGATTGCGACAATGGTGATATGCCTGCCGTCCGAACACGAAGGCGGAGACGTACACCTGGTATTTGGGGACGACAAGCGCACATTCTCGACAGCTGAATCCTCCGCGTTCGAGATGACCACCATGGCGTGGTTTGCTGATGTTCAGCACGAAGTCGCGGTACTAGAATCAGGGTATCGCCTCACCTTGACGTACGACTTCGTCCCGCTGATGATGCTCGGCCGCCATCCACAGGCGGAGTTCTGGGTGCAACAGAAAGAGACCGTCGACAACATGTTGAACGAGCTACAGGAAGACTACCCTGATCAAAACATCGTGATCTATCCCTTGGATAAGTTCTATAGGGAGATGAGTATGTCACTCCAAAAATTGAAGGGTCGAGACAAGACTGTATGTCAACTTCTTCACGATCTCGTACCTCACAATGGCTTCTACCTTCTTTTCGGCCACATGACCCGCATCGAGAATCTTGAACAAAGGGAATACTTGAGCAAGGAAGAATATGAGGCAGCACCTCGCACGAAACTGGACAGATTGTTTACCCCAGAAGGATGCATCATTGCGAAGAACATACGCATTGATAAGAGTCATGTCTCCAATATGGAAAAGTTCAAACGGTGCGCCGTTGACAGCGACAACAGTTGTTACGATGCGACAGAGGACACCGACGGAGAAAGTATTCTGTATCGCAACATGGTATGTACATCCACCCCCAGCGAGCCCTTCTATTGACTGACAACTCCACCAAAGGTTGCTGTTCTTTTTAGGAAGGAGGCGCTTCACAAAATCCTCGTAGGCCCTGGAGGCTTCAAGGGCTCCTCTATTGACAACTTGATCAGCCTGGTTGTCGAGGACGCGCAGAAGTATTTGGGCGATCCGACGACGAGGGACGCTACGCACTCTTTCTTAAAATCCATCACCGAGTTCCACCTATGCCGGGATATAGGTTTATCAACGGCGTTGGTACTAATCTACTGCGCATTCAAGCTTGACGACAAAGACGTCAACTTGAAGGTGATGAAGGCTGTGGCAGCGCACAGGAATCCACGCATGCGTGAAGACTGCCAGCCTTTCCTCTGTGACCTTTTAATACTGCAATTCAGCGAAAATCCTGATTTCGTCGATTGGGACCAGTGGTAAGCCTTCCTATGATGTCCTGCACCCTACATTTACTGATTGATAGCCTTAGGATCGCAGTTGATCCAGGTGAAGGCAGTTTGGGGACTCTGCAGAAAACCGTCTCCAACTTTGCTGATTACTTCGCCTCCTCCCAAACGCTGGCAAAATCATTCAGTCATTGGGGCCAGGGGAAGTTGCAAGAGCGATTTGACTCTGAAAAGAAGTTCAACCTCCAAGACATGCCTTTCTTCGCCGAATCACTGAAATCTCGAAGTGACGACAGGGAATGGATCAAGAACACGTAAGAGCCCGTCCCCTGCATCTGCATGCTCTAGTGAGCCCGTGAAGATACTATTCCGCCACCACGACTGACTGTCAAATTGTCTCGCTCATTTCTCTACCATTCAAAATGCTGACTCTCGGTGCAGTCTCGTTGAGGGATTAGTCACACGCGGCGACCGCCTCTTGCTCTATGAGGTCCTCCTCGTCGTTTTTGGCGACGAAGACATCTCAAGACACGTCAACGCCGACTTGGTATACAGAGAGATCTTCCAGCGCGGCACACCACAGCTGCTCATGAAGCGCGAGGAGATTTCCGTACTCCGCATGTCACGACTTGGTACCCTGGAGCATTATGCGACCATTTTTGACAACGCTTTGACCCTTGGTCTGAATGACGACGCATGTCGATTCCTGGAATCATGCTGTCACGATCTTGTGTCGAACAGGCCCACCTGGCCTTCTCATGAGAGGCTCACCTCTGTAGCAGCTGGCGCGCTGCTGGTGCCCGTTGTCCAAAGCTTGGTAAAACACGAGTGTCCAAGCCCGCCCTCGCTCAAGGCTGTTTTCGAACTTGTTCTGAGGGAGGGAGTCCTGGGGGATCTGAAGCCGCCATCCAAGCCCGAGGGCTGGAAGCGTACTGCAATACGAGTGTGCAATCAGCATACTTTTCCAGGACGTTGTCCCCTGTGTGCACCGTTGGACGCCTTTCTCACCAACAAGGATGAAGAGAAATGGACACGCGAACTCGACGACGTGGAGCGCCGGCATGTAGAAGATGTGCTATCCTCAGACATTACCTGGGGCCGTTTGAAGTTTTTGAAGGGGGGAAGGGGGCCGAGGGGGCCGTACATCGTCCTGAAGACTAACAAGCAATACGAAGACGAGCTGAACTCCCACAGTGGCCGAACTAACCGAATCAAGAATGATCTCAGCCTCCTCAAAAGGCCTATAGTATCAGAAATGCTGGGGAACGATTTGTATCGGGAGCTGATTCTCCTGAAGAAGCCGCGTCGCACTGCGGCAGCTGCAACGACCGGAACAAAGCGCCCCGCGGAAGAGGCCGCCGATGAGGCAGGTCCCAGCAGGCGGACACGCAGGGGAAGACGGTAGGCATGGGTTTGGTGGGCGAAGAATGACTGAGAGCGCAGCGGAGGTAGCTTGTCACTACGAGTTGGTATTCTATATCGCGATCTTTGGTGTCTTGACAGTCCAATTGCCGCAGCAGTGAGGGCGAGATAATCGATGAGATGATTGTACCAAGACACGAGAAATTGGTTCGACGATTGTAATTGATAGGCATGTTTAATCTGTTCTAGTTTTACGTTGGTGAAACGGTCTGTAGGCCTTGGCAAGATCGGTAGAAACAAACTTGTCTTCTATGAAGCCATCTATTGATTTGACATGTGGGCTTTAATGCATATGATATATTGAATCAATAAAACGAAGAAGAAGCAGAAAAGCCTCCGACGAGCGAGCATGGAGGACATATCCCAAGAGGGCAGGGCTACAACTATGAAGCTATCACGGAAGTTCCGATGTCCGATCTCCAGTCCGAGGGAATGGTGGTTGCGGCAGCCGGAAGGCCACCCAACTAGTCTTCATATAAGCAACCGCGGCTTCTATGACATATTCACTTTGAAAACACCATCTGTCGTGAGTCTTCCCAGCCACGTGGCACAGCGGGCGATCTGAGTAAGATGAGACGACGGAACAATGCGCTTTCACATGCCGCTGCTTATCATGCGAGAAATCGGCCCAGAAAGACGCGAGCCGTATGGTGTTGAGTCCAGAGCGAACAATACAGACTTAAGCATCTGAGTCGTTGACATCACCATCTATGATACCCGAGAAGTTGGAACTTGTAAAATGCCGCCGTGATTCCAGCCTCTGAGTCGTCGGAGCTCGCAGCACGCCATCTTGTAAGCGGCCAGTGATAAGCGTAGTGAGAGGTGTATGAGTAAGTCGAGTTGCCTTTAGCAAACTATGCCATCTCATCCCACTCGGCAGCCGATCCTATCATGTTGATCGGATTGACTGTCCCAAACTCATGGGAACAGCTGGTCCGAAAGGCTGATTCCATGGTGACATCAACATCAATTCATCGGATAGTCTGAGAGTCTAGCCATTGCCTCAGACGGAGCAGACAACCCTAAGATATCGTTCACATGCAAAAATTGTGTTCACATTTGGATTCAAATCCATCACAAGTTCTCTCCATCATGGGCGAAAGAGCTGGCTAGACCTCAAGGATGTCCCGGAAAACATGCGGCCATGACGTGATCGTCTTAACAATCAAGGGAATCACACACACAAAACATGGCAATCTCCGGACCTCTCATACTTCGGCAGGATGAAGAAGACACCAAGGTTGGCCGTAGGATACACCCCAACTCGAGCTGGCTGATGGCAGAAGGTATTTGAGTTGGGATAATCGGTGAAGTCGATGGATCTGCCGCACGTTCTGAAACGAGTAGGTTTGCCCTTGCCAAAAGTCAATATTAGAAATCTGTCAGTGTCTGCAACCTTTCTTCACCATGATCGGACCACAGCCAATCCTCATAGTTCCCGGCTCTTGAGTTCCCACTGTGTCCCTACACAGAAAGTCTGCATGACGTACGTAGTGGTGGTGGTAGGGAGTAGCTGGGTTGCGATAGGAGCGAGGCATTTTTTTGCCTGTATTCTTCGGATTGCGGGCATACGCAAGTCTTGCTTCAAGATGAGCTGACGTCGAATGCACAGCACCGGCAAATATCTCAGTCCATCCCTATCCCGCGGAACTGCAGAGTTCGAATGATATTTGGTCTTTCGGTTTCGTGAAATGCATGATGGCCAGCTTTCCCGGATCCTCATATTTGGGAAAATGTCATCTGTGGGAAACGTCAGCGTGCTGCGGCACCAAGGTTGCGTGCGCGGACAACCAAGTTGCGTGTTGCAGATAACAGGCTGACGGCCGTGATCCCTTATCTCTTGCGTCGACTCAGACGTCTTCAGGTGGGTTATCCAAGAGAGAGAGTTTGGGTGCTGGAACCCGAGGTCCGAGTCAAGAGCGTCAATGTGGTGCTCAGATAGCCGCACTGCTCCATCATGTCGCGGGCGAACGACATGATTGCATCATCAAATCCTCACTTTGACTAGGTAAGATACACGGTTTTCTGGTAAAAATGACTAGTTCGTTGATGTGTGTGAGTCGTCTAACTTTCCCTCGACGGGCGATTCGTGAGAGGAAACCCTCGTCTTTCATAGATATCTCTTCAAATGTCTGAACAATGATGCTTGGGACAACCCTCTCGCGGGGGTCCGAATTTTAGCTTTTTTGAACGCCGGTGATAGCAGAAGCCCGCCACCCCCCCAAAACCGTTGGCCATGCTCCTAAGCTCCAGTTCTGCGCCGATTGCTCGCTACCTCGTGCGTCTCTGCGTCGTCAGCCAGAGGAATTTTCTTTGTTTAAAAAGAGGTCGTTGAAAATGAATGGTGCCGTCTAGTTCTTGACGCGGGAGTCTCGGGCCGTACGGCTGGCCCGCTCAGCCCGACGATCACCGTGGGCCGACCGGGGGGAAGAGGAGCCCCATCTCTCAGCTTCGGACAGCAGACCCTCCTTGATGGCAGCACCGCGTTTTGAAGCCTGTGACGGTGAGCAACGCAAGTCTTCAAAAGCAGCCACAGCGAGGGAGCGTACTGCACAGAGGTGACACCTGTCACCAAAGCGGGAGACAGTGTTGTGGCAGTGGATAGAGCCCTAAAGCCGTGTGAGTTAGTGGCCAGGTAGAGGGATACTGCAAGACTCACGTAGTAGTTCGAGCAGTAGTAACCCATTGTGACGATCTTTGAAAGAACAGACGAAGCAGAGAGGTCAGGGGGACGTTGACGACGAACGTGTGTAAGGAATTGGAGTCGACCTTGAAACTCGAGGGAGGGGTGATGAGGAGGGATGGACCAGCCGGGAGGGAGAAGATGGTAAATGATGGATGTGGTCGGTCTTTTTGTCGAAGCTGGCGGGAATTTCAAGAAATAATGCCAAGCCGCCTTTGTAGAGGGAGGAGAGGGAGCTGGACCTGGACTAGGGAGAAACTTATACCATGCCCAACGCCACTACCGCCCAGACCTACCCTGGGGAAAGAGTAGCAAGCTTGAAAACAAGTCCCATTAATAAACCTGCTCGGTGAGCTCTTGGATGGTCCTGCAAGCTTCGTTGCGGCAGCACGGCAGCAGAATAGCAGGACTACTGCTACTGGGCTTCGCTTTGCGTTGTCCCCCTCAACGAAACGAAACAAGCCTCGGAGACCGTGACACCTGTCCAGGGCTACCCCTTTCAGCATGCTCTCAGTCGACTTGGGGTCCGGCAGAGCTGAACTAAACTAAGCACAAGAACCGTCCGACCAAGGGGAAAGCTTCGTGCGTATGGCATGGTTACAGGGTATGTAGCTGCTTTGAAAGGTTGGGAGTATGCGCGCGAGAGAGACAGACTCTGGAACTTTTAGAGTGTGTCAGAGTGTGGAGGTACTTCACGAGAGGGGACGGTGTTAAGACTTGGGTGCAGAGCAGCGGGCCACGATAGCACTGGTCAGTGCTTGGTTTGTCCGGCACACGGTTCCCAGCCGGCCGGGAACAAGAAGTACCCCTGGCTTCTCCTCCCATGTCTTTGTTGGTTGCCCGAGACTTTTGCCTGGTTGCGTAGCTGCTAAGCGGACGCTTGCTGGAATCTATCATCCGAGCGGGATAGCGGCTTGTGTTGTTGCAGTCCATGGGCACCTTTTCGGCCTCCTCCTTCTGGTGCGTTGCGGACAGCTCGACTCGCGACGTCTTGTTTAGTGTTTGCTTGGGAAAGGACAGGAGAGACGGTGCAAGACACGAGACGTGCCAATGCTGGAGACGATTTGCGGGGAACATCGCTGTCGCCGGGCAGGTGGATTCCAAGAAGGTAGAGAAAGGACGCTGTGACTGGGACATTCCTGGAAGTGTGCCGGGTTTCAGACGGAGACCGGGAACCCAAAGAACAGATGGAGTGGCTGAGATGTATGGGAGTACGTATGCAAGCTTGCTGGAGTACCTATCCGGGTCCCTGGATACCCGCGAGAGAATACGAACGCAAGATCTGCTTCTATTTGTGGTTGATGACATGAAGTTCGGAAGAAGAGCCGGCTGGGAGAAGAAGATGGTGGGGAAGGGAGGAGAAAGGGATCTTCTTCCAGGGGACATTCATGCGATTGGAGGTGGTCGAGACCGACCGAATGGCTCCACGTTGGCTCTGACGAACTCCTCGCCGTACCAATCGTCTTGGCAGTCGAAGACAGCTCAAACATCTCAAGTAACCAAAAGGTGGCTCCAGACTTGACACGCAGGAGGTGGGTTAAAGGTGGCCTTCGGCATGCGATGTAGTTTCGTCCCTAGCTGACGGGCATGGCGCCACGATGAGTAGAGATCGTTATTCGAACTCCCATGGAATGATGTATTCGATCCTGATAGCTGTTTGATGCACAAACACGCCGCCATGGCGCATCGAAGCGACTTGGATTCAGGTGAGCAAGAGAAATGCCATCGTGTGTGTGCCTTTAGGTAGGTCCTGTGCAGCAAGGAACGTCAGCTGGCGAAGCTATGGCTGATGAGGCGCAGGCAAAGCGATTAGATAAGATACCAACACGCTACACGATCCATGTGGCGCCATCAAATCAGCACTGTGCAGCACGTGCAGAAGCACTTAGCGTGAAGTCTAGTGGGGCCATGATGCCGAGCTCAGATTCTGGGAAGCAACGGCACAAACCGTGCCTGTCACTTTTTGGTTGCTTCGTCTTTCGCTTACCACCCCATTCTCAGATCAGACCATCTGCACAACTTTTACGCCTGAAGCCATTGCGAAATCCTACGATATCCGTCGACGGAGCAACAACTTGGACGTGAGACAGAATAAGTCAACAATTCTATTTGCTGCAGAGCAATCTTCTACTCCTGGCTCCAACCATGGCCGTCTTCAACAGCAAAAAGTTTCAGTCGTCTACCGACACCAACACCTTCGCCGCCAAATATCGAGCCATGATGGCCAAGCGTCCGTTCCTGCTATTCGGTCTGCCATTCGTCGCTGTCATGGTCGCTGGCTCGTTCGTCTTGACCCCGGCCACGGCCATCCGTTACGAGAAGCACGACAGACGAGTGCGACAGGTGACGCGCGACGAGGAACTGAACATGCGGCGCTCAGCGCGCAAGGTCGACATGAAAGAGGAGTACTACGTGAGTTTTCCTTCTTTGACTGGAGAATGCGCGATGCAAGGGGAGCAGAAGGGCTGACTTTTGTGGACAGCGCCTTGCGGCCAAGGATATCGACAACTGGGAGCAGAAGCGTGTTCAGCGCTTCAAGGGCGAACGCGACGGTATCATCGATTAAATACACACCTCGATCCACGTATCTCTTATTTCGATGAAACAAGGTCAGCGCAGAGTCACTGCCTGACTGGCGAATTACTTGTGCAGTAATGGGGGCATCGAGATCGCCATGCCGAACTGAAGCTGGAGAGAACACCACCAAACAACACATAATAAGGCTGTTCATGAAACATCATTATCGCGGATCCCCATCAGAACGGTCTCTCCCTTCCAAGCCACAGACGAGTCGAACGCGAAGACTGAAAGGCGCTTGTTGATGGGCCAAGGAGCTCAAAATTGACGCAGTTATTCTTGCACATCCCAATTTCGGTACCATCCGACCTTGGACAAGCATCAATGCGCACACCAATCCCTCAAGCTACCCAGGGTTCAACATGGTTAATTGACGTGACGGTAGACAATTTGCATGCCAATCGCCATCTGGCACGTTTCGCAATGCGGTCACGCCTCGCTCGCTGCCATGGACGGAAGACATGCATCTCGGTCGCACCCCTTTCCTCTAATTAACAAGGCCCGGCTCGCGGCGACCACTCGTCTGGGGATTCGCGACGGAAGGGCAGGTTTTTCCCATGGCGCTCGGCGGCAACGCGGGATGACGCACAATGTGGTCGATCCGGGGCCGGCCTGGCTGCGACCAAGTCTCCCATCCAAGGGATTTGAAACATGTCTTTCGTCGTTTTCTATCAAAACACCGTTGAAGTGAAGGAGGACGATGGCCTGGAGGGGAGAGGAAACGATACTAGGCGGCAGCAGTCACGGGGTCCAACACCTTGAGGTGTCTCGCGTGCCGACCCCTTTGAGTGGAAGCCCACGCCATCGCGACACGTCGGGGCGCTCCGTGCGGGCAGAAATTCCAGTTGAAGGCTGAGATCCTCACTTTCATGTCAACAAGCTTGGTTAGAGTGTCCTCCGATTATGGCCATCAACGTCCGTCAAGAAGAGTCTCGTGGACTTGAATCTGAATCCGCAACGTTCTTCGGCGTTTCTCCCAAGTGAACCCGCACACCGCTGCACTAATCAGTCTTCCTGTGTCGCAATCGGGAGTTGCGGCCCTAATCTGGGGAAATATGACGATGCATCGCGATTACGGCCATTATGATATTTCGACGGGGAGCATAGAGCAGGGGAAAAAACCAAGGGTTTCCCATTTTTCTTCTTCGACTTCTTATCTTCGTCAGAGACACTGGCGCAGCCTTGCCGCCTGCTCATGGCAAGCCACCGCCCTATTGTCCAAGCGGCCGTTTTGTTTCAAACGGCCTCGTACTGCTTCGCAAACCACCGCAGTCGATGGGAAATCTGCCGCGAGAGCGCTCGGCAAGAAAGCAGTGGCGCATGGTATCGTTGCAGAGTACCACGTACGCGAGCAGGCGAGTAATGACAGTGCACGGCGAGAACACCGCGGATCACCATCCAGGATGTCGTCTCACCATTTCCACACGCTCTCGCCTTCTCCCCCTCCCAGCGGGCGCCGTGGGGCGGGTATACACAGTACGCAACGTCGATCGGGATCTTCGGCATGCCGTCACGTCACTCATCCACCCGTCACTCCCGGCGGCCCAGCTGGACGGTCTGATGGGGGAGAGGGGGTCCCATCAGACGGCGGGTTTTCTCTCTCTCACGACTTTTGCGGTGGGGGTGCGCTGATGGGAACTAGTCGGACTTTCTGACAGCGGCTTCTTTTTCCCCCTATGTATCCGTACACCTACACGAGGCGAGTTATTCGTGGATACGTGCGGGCTTTTCTGGTGGCTGAGGTAGCTCGTGTGTTTCCTTCGGGATCCGGGTGCGGTGGTCTACGAAGTCCTGTTGGCTCGTGGCGCAGACGCGGTAGATGACGAAGAAGGTCGTTCCGCGTATGTCATTCGTCCATGGCGAAGGTGAAGCAAGGCTGTACTTCCTTTCGGTGTGGAGCTAGAGGTTGTTAGTAAGGCTTTGTATTTACAGCCTCAAACGACCGGTTTTCTCTATTTCTGGTGCATGGAGGAGAGGGAGAGAATGCCGGGTCCGTTGGAGAAGTCTTGGGTCAACCGGGTACGGCATGCAGAATTTAGTCCTGGTTACAGTAAGTCTTAGGGGTTTGGGTTGGAGGGCATATCGAGATTCGACAGTGATGCTGCTGTTGCTCCCTTGCAACGTGCCATGGTGCCGATTCATCGGGACGTTTTGGAACAGCGCTCAGTATCGTTTTCGCGTGTGTTTGTGGGGGAGAGATGCAAACTAAGCCGAGGTGCTGGAACGATGCACTTTGCGAGACACTAGAAACACCAAGCTGGTTTGGCCGGTCGATTGGGAATGCAAAGGGATGGATGGGAGAGGGTGTGTGCCGTTGGATGAGCGGACGGAGCTGGTATCACGGAGCTGGCAGGTCGAGCTAGAGGTCTCGAGGGTGTAGGCGGTGAGACGGGATGGCAGACATCACGACAGGACGCATCGCGATGGCAATGGACGCATGGCGGGAAACGTGTGGTTGACGGCTTCTCTCTGCATCAATGACACCTCCAACGTCCTGCGTGGGCTGCTAGTGTAGAATCTGCGCGGGCTACGCAAGTCATTGCCTTGCATGAGCTGGCAGCGCAGCTTCTCTTTCGTTGCCCCCTGGATTCCTTGGAGAGGCGGTTTCTCGCCCGGCGTGTGCAGAATCTCGGTAGATTGTCGAGATCGAGATGGCAAGGACACGAGTTGCTGTGACCTCCCGAATGATCATGAAGACAACCGGAGGTATGGGGAACTAATGAATGGAGTTGGACATCGTCAGCTTGAGCTGGACGGCGGGTGTGTGTGGGGGTTTTTCTTTTCCCGCCTTGTGGTGGTTGACGGCGAGCCAATGGGAGGACTTGGCCGACGTTTGGCAAATCTGGGCTTCGAATGATGATGTGACTCTTGACGACGACAAGCTGGACCGAGAGCGCCCAGGAGGGAGGGGGGGTAGGACAGAAGGTCCGGAGGGGCTCCGTCGAGACTGAACGGCGTGGCTTGGGAGGAGTGAGGTTCACGTAGAAACAGGCTGGTGTGGATTCAGGCTTGGAGTTCACGCGTGGCCGTATAGGAATAGATAGGTTGGACGGTGTCTTTTGAGCCTCGTGAGAAAGGACCGGCAACTGCAGAGGCAAACTCAATTACAAGGCGGACGCGAGTCGACGCGTGGGAGGACAATGGCATAATGCACGCGGGAAGATCAAGTGCGACGCCGATGGGCTATTTGCTTGAGGATATGCAGAGAAAACACATGCAATGGCAGATGGCAAGTTCAACTAAGCCAGCCCATTTCTCTTGTCGGACCCGCTCGGTATCGATGGCATCGCATCCCAAGCTGCCGAGAAGCCGGGATTTCTTGGAGGATGACCAGTTTCTTGGACGATTCTTTATGGCCTTTCTCCTTAGTCACTCACTGTCCATACGAGGCCAAGCGGTGCTTTGCACTAAGGTAAGGTAAGGCACACGACGCCGACACTTGAAGGAACCTACCATTAACAGACTAGCTCCGGCTGCGAGGAGAGAGGGGGAAAAGAAGACCAGCTGTGCAAGTACATACATACTACGTGTACTGTGTATAGCCAGAGGCCCGCGGATGGTGGTAACGTAGCAGTGAGCATGCAATCTTGCAAACCTTCAACGGCCCGGATGACTGCGGTTTAGGCGTGGCGTTTGGTGACTCCTCGCATCCATCCGCGGCACGCCAGGCTGAAAGGGTATAGGAACGTCGTCAGCCACTCAGCAGGTTGCAGCAGTGGCTTCCACTTTCTGCCTTTGCCCCTGCCCCTCACTTCCCCTCTCTGGTGCACAGTAGACGATGGCTACCTTAATACTCTGAGCGGCGTTTCGGGAAGGAATAGGCGCAGGGCATTTTGGGATGGACTTTGGGATGGGGTGGGTGGTGGTGTGGTGGAGTGGTAAAGGCAAAAAGTCGGTATCATCAGATAGAAACACGGGCTTTGCTGTCAAGGGAGATTGGGAGGGAAAACAATTGGAGGGACCGGTGTGCCCCTGTCTCGTCTGATTGCATCTCCAGCTGAACTTTTTTCCTTCCTTTTGTCAATGATGTTCGCTGTGAAGACGGACGGGGGTTTGGACAATCCGTGTGCAGAAAAGATGGTGATTGGCAAGCGCGAGGCGAATTCATTCCAAGCGAAAGGCCAAAGAAAGGGTCCAAAAAACAGGAGCGTTCGAGGATGATCATAGGAGTGCCGATCAGCCACACCGCGTCCTTCCATCTCATCCAAGCAAGGCATGGATAATCAGGGAGCCACTGATCTGACGTTGACCAACCACAGGGACCGACAATCATGGTGGAAGTGTGTGAGCCTGTGGTTTGTGGCATCGCAGCGGCTGTCTTTCCATTGTGGCAGATTGACCTGGCCCGACTTGAAGTGCTTCACGAGAGGAAACGTCAACGCCACGGTCAGTGGCTGCGACAAGAAAACTGGGCTGCTTCGTGCCTGGGCGGGCCACATCTTGTCGACGGCGCCTCTCTCCGGCCGGTGTCCGGTAGGCAGGAACAGACAGAAGTACGAGGCAGCTGGGAACGCGTGTAAGACGAGGCGATGGACAACGACGACACGCGCAGCCGCCGCGACAGGCCGACGCAGCCACCCACATCAAGCGTCAAAGTTGCCGAGCGGTTGTCTGACCCTGACCCGGCTTGACGTGAGGGTGTTTGGTATCTTGCGACGAAACAAACTGACTGACGACAAGACATATCGCGATCAGCATCGCCTACCTTGCACACAATGCAGGTCCAAAAGATGAAACACACGGCCTCGCGCCTGTGGAACGTATGTGAAGCCGTAGCGTGCCGTTTCGGTAGGGAGATTTGCAGATGGTTGAGGTTCTCCGTCGTGCAATGCAATCTGCTTGGATTCTTCTTTTGATGAGGAACGACAAAACATGCTCGGAAAGATTGCGGTGACCTGCATGAGACCGTCGCGTCGTCTTGGTGGTCGTGGTCCGGTGCTTCCCATATTCAGACGATGACCGGATGACGTATCCCGGTGGCCGTGCTGTTGCTCCGAGGACCCTTGTGGCTTGACGGTGACGGTGCGTGATAATACCAAAGTAAGGTACGTATACATAGTAAACGACGTGACGACGTAAGGTAATAGACGGTCGGACGGGACGGTCAGACTACCTAATACTACGTAAGGTAAGTAGCGTACAATACGGATAGGGTACGTACCTCCGGACACTTCGGTTTCCTTGGCCTTCTCCAGCCCAGATTGGAAGGCGACGAAACATCATCAGATCAACAGAGACTCGGTGGGCGTGAAGGCAATTCACAATTCACAATTCACTGCACTTGCAGTTACACTCCGGAGTGGACCTCGCCAGGCGAACCGGGAAAAGAGCTGCTGCCCGGCTGCCCAAGCCTCGAGTCCCTGTCCCTACGCTGCCCTGCTCGTCCCCTGTCCCTGACTTGCGATAGGTCGTGAACCTGGTCGAACCAACCGCCAATCCTTTTGCTGCCTGTCTTCCTCTGGTGTCTCCATCTTTTTTTCTTCCAGCAGGAGAAGCTGAGGCTTGCTTGCTCATGTGGTCCATCAATCTTTGGTTGCTTTTCTCACGTACTTGCACATACGAGGCTTCAGACGAGGGAGTAAAAACAGTCCTACACGAGAGAGGCTAGCCGGGTGGTAATAGTCCGCCTCGTCTGAAGAAAAGACGAAAAAGCAGATGCACATTTGACACTTCCTTCCGCCATCCGCGGACGTGGTGGGATGGCGTATCCGAGCGCCAGGCGCCATGTTCTGGGCGTGGAATTGGAATGACGAACGCCTTGCTTCTTCGGCCTCTTTCTTGGGCCGCCCGACACGTCGGGTACCTTGGCTAGAGCCAGGTACCGGAAAGTCAGTTTTATCGATGTCTCCCCCCCTCGAAAAGTATCGTCGACCGGCGAAGCGTAGCGTGGTGTGGTGGTGAGCAGTAGACATCCGCGCCAGCCGAAATCTCCAACGCCGTCGTCTGTTCTCGATGGCAGGTTGAATCGAAATCGAACAAGGCTCTCTCTCTCGCTCTCCGAGGTTTCCTCCCTTGGCTGTTGCTCACACACGCCAACTTGTGCCTTGTCTAGTCATTCTGTCTTCATCATTCGTTATCCATCTTCTGCGCTACACGCACCGTCGGGCGGGCATACGCAGTCGACGGATAGGCATACCACCCTCCTCTTCTTCATCAGTCATATCGACGTTGGCATGTAATCTGATGCTGTCGCTGGTCATGCCGCCCCTCCCTCCCTTCCCGTAGCCTCCCCTCCCTCCATCTACCCGTGCGCAATACAATCTACGGTATGCCGTACATAGAGTTGACAAACTACTACCTACTATCTGCGTACACATGTCCGTACGCAACGGCAGTGTACGCAGTAGTCATCCGCCTTCTCAGCAATGCAGAAACGTCCTGCAAGGCACCCGTCTCCCATTCCTCACGCAAGCGTGAACCCCCAGCATCCTTGTCGACCTCGAGCTAGCGTATCCTGTGCGGACATGTAGTCATGTACTTCTCAACTCTGTGTGTCTGTCTGTAGCATCCGTACTATGTAGTATGGCTCAACCTCACACTAGCTTCCCTGCCTGTTCTCGTCTATCCTCCTTTGAGCCCCGATCGTCAGGGACCTTGGCCCGCGTGCTCTCTGCCAGGCCTACTCCTACTCCGTATTGTGTACGTGGTGTCTCTCCATTACTGTTTCCTGACCCGTGTCCGCTGCCGGTTGCTCGTTGCTCATCCCATCCCCACGCTTGGCGGGCAGATGTGCGTGGTGGATGTGGCTCCCCTCCCAAAGCCTGGTTTCGGTCTTTTCATCGAGTTTTATAACAAGACCATGCCCGCTTTCGTTTCTCTCGACTGCCCTGTCCCAGTCCCGGTCTCTGATCACCTCAACCACTTCCGACCCATGTCCCACACGACCACACGACCACACTCCTTGGAAACCCATACATATTACGCCGTAGAGTGCCGAGTATATTCACCTTACATGCCCATGTGGTAACTCTGTGGTAAACACATTATTACAAGTACGGCGACTCGACCGTCCTACAAGCCTAAGCCTCACTCTTACGTCTCTGCCCACTCACACCGAGGTGCCCAACCTCTCTCATCACGATTTACCACATCCGGCCATCCGGAAATCAATCTCCAAGGACTGCAGATACCTTCTATATATCCATCGCCCCCACGACTGCCAACGACACTTGGCTTCTCACCCAACGGGACGTCCATCACACACCACACCACATCACATCACCCAAACACACATTTCACAATGTTGGGAGCCATACCATGGGCACACGGCCACCACTCGGCGCCGTCTTCGAGATCGTCCAAGCGCCACCCCGAGTCTCTTCACTCCCGCAAACCATCCCTCTCCAACTCCGTCTCCAGCAACGACTCCTCATCAACGCAGTCAACGCGGTCAACCATCCGCCACACCCGTGTCCTCGACTTCGACCCTCTCTCACTACACCCTACCTTCCAGGCACCACCACGCCTGTACGAGAGGCCCATTATCCACAACCCGCAGAGCGTCGAAGACGATGCCATCAACTCGTACCTGAACGAGGAGCAGCACTCAAAACCTCGCTTCGCCGCACCCATGCCCGCGCCGCCGGTCGACTCTCCCAGGACCCCGTCCCAGCAAACCGAGCGCTCCCGCGAACTCGCCGCCGAGGGCGACGACTACTTCCTCTTCAAGGTCCAGCAGCACATCGCCGCCACGCGCCCGCAACTACCCCGCTCGCACTGGTCCGAGTCGACCATCCAGACCGTCCCTGAAGACGTCGACGCGGACGACGACGACGACGACGACGGCAGCGTCGGCAGCGAGGAGCGGCCCGTCCGGGAATCGAGGTGGCAGAACTTTTCTCACAAGCGCCACACCCCGCCGAGGCGGCCGCAGATGAAGTCGCTCGACAGCGTCGACGACTTTCTCAAGCGCGGCGGCTGGAAGAGGCGCGGCATCGTCTTTGAGCACCAAGGCCAGCGCCACTCGGACAGCAGCTTGTTCTGAGCCTTTCACCCATTACTCCACTCACTACTCGGCTCTTTTTTTTTAATCTTTTTATTATCGCTTATCTCCGTTTTGATTGGACTTGCTGTTTTGCAATTTATTTTTCATCTCTGGGAAGCGGGACGAAAACTTTGGCGGGTTTCATTTGTCCACTGGGATGGCTTTTGGACGCCTTCACGATAACCACACTAGCGGGCGTTATCCGGTCACTTTTTCCTTCTTCTTTTGTCAGCAAGCCTCGTCTGCTTTCGGCCAATTTTCTTCAATTCGGTTCATGGGAGTATTCCCTGGAATTTTCCACACTCAGATTCCCGTTTCGTTGAAAAAATCCTTACCAATGCGTGTCATTGGGCTCCGTGGGTGGGAACCGGATCGTCAGGCAGGTTGGATGGGGGAGGGGGTATTCTCGGTTCGGGTTACGTCACTCGGGGGGTTATACACAAAAAAGGGCACAGGCAACTGTCGACCGGGGGGCCAACAACACGAGGAAACCAGGGGTTGGAGACAGGTTATGAACCTCCCAAGCACATCCATCATATAACGCGACCTTCATATTGTAATTTTATTCCAACATGGCACGCATCTTTATGCTGACATCATCACTTCTGCTCGTTCCATGCTTGTCCTCGGTCGCTGCCGTGATGTGCACCAGTAGCGTCAGGAATTATGGGAGTTGACGTCGACGTGCGCGTGTGGCAGTCCGGGACCATCGCTGTACAGCACGCTGCCATGTTGAAGCAAGCATGAGACGGGGATAAAAATTGGATTCGTCTGACTTCACAGGCCCCCGGTTCCATTGCCATGACCACACCATGATCTTCCATTCCGTCTCAGGTTGACTTGTCCGCCAAGCAAGGTAAGTCTCCAATCTCTACATAGTGACATGGTGAGGCAGCGTGACACGAACCGGACGTGGAGAAGAATCCTGTCCGAAAGAGATCCATCGAACGAGTGGGAATCTGATGGGTTCTGCGGAGAAACGAAGAGAAGAACAAAAAATAGACGACGAGTGTGGACTCCATGCTGCAAGGCAAATCTCCGCGCCTCACCAGCTGACTGACCACTCCGCCGTGCCTTACTACCGCATGTGCGTGGCCCCCTGTCCCGTCGGGCGACATGTCCAAATCTCCAATCTCTCCAAAATCTGTGCCGTGCAGTCATGACCCCATCACCATTTCTGCAGCGGCCACATGACCTTGAAATTCACGACCGCCTCGAATAGCCCAGCCCACCCCCATCTCATCTCATCTCATCTCCCCTTGCATCTGCGACTGTACAGGTTCTCAGCCGCAGCTGCAAGGTACCTGGCCGTTCCATCTGCAGGCCCGGAACTCCTCCTCCATCTCCTCCTCCTTCTCCGCACTTGTCTTTGTTCGTGAGTCTTGAAATTCCAATCAATAGGCGCGTGACCCGCGCCGCGTGAACCACAGTCTACAGAGCATGCTGCATGCCGGATCCGAATGTCCGCTCATTACATTACCAGAGTCGCACTCTACGCCCCTCTAGGTTTCGTTGTTACCCTCCGGCCTCCGACTCCAGCGAGAAAGGGGGGACCTGGAAAGGCCTCACCGCACGGAGTGAGCGATACCCGAGTCCCCGCTGAATATGCTCATCTACGGAAACATTTTTTTCTTCCCTTGCCCTTCTCGGTGCAAACATTTGGAAAAAGCCAAATAGATTCGTCAGGCCGGCCAAGCTTTTTGCAGCCTCACATTGAGTAGGCCCGAATACTGTTCGTGCGAACACGCGGCAGCCGCTGGGTTCGCCCACGTACCGCGCTTGCACACAAGTTTCCGTCCCGAGAAAACGGTCGGTCTATGAGTCCCGCCTTGCCCTATGAGTGTCGCCTTGCGGAAATCTCCGAAAACACACGGAAATGAACCGACTCGTGCGTATCCATCACGACCACCAGGGAGCAGAGTCCCGGGGAAAAAGAGACGTAAACAAAGAAAGAAGAGAGCCAACCCGCGCCGGCCAAGCCCGGATGTCCAAGATGCCGAACTATCCAGACCGGCAGTGATTGGACGGGAATGCAAAGGGAAACAAACCCCCCCCCCCCCCACTTGAGCAGATTCTTGTCTGCAAATTGCGCCTATACCTTATTTCACGAGAAACTTCAGCTGGAATGCTCCGTGACAGTGATTTATTCTCGGCAGTGTGCACTCTCACCGCGCGGCAAAAGTGGCTCGGTTTCCGTGAATGGACGGTGAGATGGGGAGGCCAGCATCCCTTTCAATCGCTGTTTTTTTGCTTTGCTTTCCACGTGGACCCGCGTCGCAGCCCTTTTTTACATTTGACGGGTTCGGTGATGCGACGCTGCGGAACACCTGGGAAGTGTGTTTTTCCTCCCTTCTTGAGTTTGCGCTGTGTGGCTTGTATCCGGACTGACTGCAAGGTGATACGAATGGCACGTCGCCGGGCCGGTAGGGTAACAATTTCCATGTCGGTGAAGCAGTAGTGTACGCGGTAGGTGTTGCAGGTAAAACAGAGTTCAGCAGGATGCAGGGGAGCTCGAAGCTGCGATGGCACGAGGTCATAGCTCCCTGCGATCCCCCCATCCACGACGATCGTGATTTGGACATGTCAGAGGCCCGACGATAGCTTCACTTTTTTCCCCGGTCCTACCCACCCCTCCCTTGGCAAAATGTGCCTGCTCGGGATAATCATGGTAGTGCCCTGGAGCTTCCCGCAAGACGTGGCTGATTCAATAGTCGGAGCCTTTTGCGCCATAACCGCGCATGGGTGTGGGGGGTTCCCCTTCACATCGCGACGCATGCGGACGATCGAGCAGTCGCACGGGTGTCGAGGCGTCTGCGCCGGACGAGAGAAAGGTTGGGTTGTCAGGTTTTCCTTGGTGCGCCTTACGCCGCATCGTGAGTCGTGAACGAAGGTCGCGCGCGAGTCGTGTTGGTTCGGTGCCTGCAGATCCGGACGCATGCGGGGGGCTGCGCGGTGTGATTGATGTGCCTCACGTAAGGCGATTTGGGGGCTGGTGATTCGTGATAATTTCCTTCATTTTGAGTACCTCTTTTTTCCTGTCACCCTATCCGTACTGTCGTGCGCACCTCCACTCCCACCAACGACTGTGGGTTCATGAGGTGCGGTGAAGCAGACGGTCGCAGATCATGCCGGACCCGGAATCTTGGTAACGCCCATGAAGATGACTTCATCCGCTGTTCCAGATTTGCTGGGTCCGCGAGGCGTTCACCGACCCGACCCCCGTCGCGTTGTGCTGTGTGGGCTGCCTTGATTACCTGACAATGACATTTGACAGACGTCTGCTCATGAGTCGTGGCAGCTAATTAGCCTGTCTTGACTCTTTGGGATGTATGGAGGTCTGTGCTTCATCGCGGCAACGGACTGCCGCGATGATGTTGGTGACGCGACCCATGCGAGAAGAAAAGAAGAAAAAAGGACCATCGCCTGGTGAACGCGAAATATGAGGCTGATGCTGATGTCGGTCATGGCATTCTTGTGATGATGCTAGGTAAAACATGCTGAAATAAGGGGTGTGAGACATCTCCATCGAGGCTGAGTCGTTAGACTATTATCCGTATCCGTACAGGCACTTCTTTTGGTCCGCCCTGCTTGACGTGTGGCAAATTAGATGCTCGCCAGCTTCGACACGGTAAAACGCAAAGCAACAATTTGGATCAGGCTCCAGCAAGATTGGACATACGACAAGATGAGGCTGTGGCTGAACGTCACCCGGTTACCTGGAAAGGAGAAAAGAGACGCGGTAGGGATTGTCACAGGAATCCGGGTGTCCCTTTGGGTCATTTGGGGAATAACGAGCCAGACTATCGGTTTCATTGAGATCTCGTTCTTTTCTTTTCTGTTCCTGCATCACCCATTAACATCCCTGACGATGACCAAGCTCTTCATCCCAGCTGCGTCGTCCCAAGTGGGAGAGATGAATACGGAATGATGATGAAAGCCAAAAGCAATCATATCCTCCGGCAACAGGCATACGCGCGGCCCCGAATGCAAGGTCCTTGAAAGCGAAGCAAATCGGGCTGCGGCACGGCCTGCCCAGGCTGCGCGCAATGTCCTTCCTTGATACGTCCCCAGTAATTAAGCTACGATAACCTGTTCAGCTCCGTCAACGAACGGTTCCGAATTGGTATACACGCGACCAAGACCACAAATCCTGCCTGAGATTCCGTTTTATTGGGTGCTGCTCTGCTGAACTTGACTAACTAGCTTCTCGTCCAGCTTGCCCTTTTCGTATGCCGAGTCCACCCAACTTGCGTGGGCATCTCTTGGTGGCAGCCGCAGCTACACCGATCCAACGCCGAGCCTGGCGTCCGGATACTGATCAATCAGTATATGCAAGAGGCTACCTCCTCGCAAGGAGGAAAGATTTCCACGTTTCTGGTCTAGTTCGCGGCCGCCACCCGCCGAACATGGCCTTCCGCCGCGTAGACTGGTCGGCTCGCTCTGCACGCCACCTCGCCCTCGTCGCTCGACAAGCGCGCCGGTGATCTGCCAAGCGGCACCCGTCTAGCTGGGCGACTTGGTTCATGCGCGTGGTGATCATCATGTCTGTCGGTCATATCCCGTCCGCCTGGTGCGCTTCAAGTTACAGAGACGGATCCTCGGAGACGCCATTCTGTCACTAGCATGGCATTGGCATATCACGGCAATTCGGCGCGGGTTGTGAATATATGGATGATACACGCAACGAAGTGTTCAAGTGAGCGCCAGCCCAGAAATATCGGCGCTCAGCCTCCGCCCTTGCATCAGTTCCGCCATGACCTTGCCCGTGCCGAGACTGAGGCTGATGCCCCACGGCCCGTGTCCCGCGGCCACGAAAACCCCGCCATCGGCACCGCTCCGGGTGGACATGTTGCTTCCGAGTCGGCTGTTCGGGATGCGAGTGAGTATGGGCGCACCGGATGTCGTCACGGGGCGGAAGCAGAGACCCTGGCGGACGACCTCGAGGTCCCCCTCCTCGACGTGGACGATCTTCTCCGCCGTTTGCTTGAGTTGGCCTACTGCAGCGTCCGAAACGGGCGTCTGGCCTGGCAACTCTGGCAGCTCGAGGCCTGGGGAGTTGACGCCGGCGAGGTACACGTTACCCCCCATGCGCGAGAACAGTTCCGGCGAGTATCCTCCGCCATCGGTGCTGAATACCGCGTGGCAGCCGGCTTTCGTGGGATCCTCACCGGGAGGTTTCACAACGAGAGAGTGGCCCGCGAGACTGGATATGGGCAGTTCCAGCGGGGTTTCGGGGAACAGCTGCGTAAACACTCGCGGCGACCACGCGCCGGCCGCAATTACCACCCGCGTACACGGGACGTCCGTCTCAGTAGACGACGTCGTGTCACCGATCCGCGCGCGGGCGAGGTCCCCGCGGAGGTCGGTGTTGACGGAGAGCACCGTTGCCGGGTGATGGAGGTGCACGCCGGCTTCTCTGCACGCCGCGAGGAGGAAGTGGCAGAGCCCAAGGGGATCCCTGTTGGTGTTAGCATGTGTGTGCAGCGTGGTGTTGCAGTCTAGGTTGCACAAACACTTGGGCTGTGGTATCTGACTCTCCGATAACCTGCACATTGTCACCAGCCGACCGACGGAGCCAGGAAGGACCGTCACTGGGTATGTCAACCGCCTCGACAAGTTCTGCGCGGCTTCCGCCTTGGCTCAGCCAGGCATCGCTATCCTTGCTCCTCTGGATAGGGGCCGCGGAGTGGCTGTATGTGGTGGTCGACGAGTACCCCCAATTCTCCTTCCCGTTGTTTTCTTCAGCCAGACGTTTATGCTCGTCGAAGCTGAGGGCGCCCAGTGATGCAGATTTGGGTGAGAACCAGTCCTTTGCCAGGAAGCCACCGGCGTATCCAGATGCCGAGGCGAAGAGCTCTGGCGAAGGGTCCACGAGGTGTATTGTCGAGCCGGGCTGATGCTCCGACAGATAGTAGGCAATCGAGAGCCCAATTACGCCCGAGCCCACAATCACAGTGTTGCTCATCTTGGATCCCGAAGCTTGTCGGCGAGTTGGTGATCTGAACAATGACGTCGTTCTGGACGCTCCTTCTCGAGAGCTCCAAGCTGGGTGGGACCCCGCCATGTCGATAAGATAAGAACACTGGAGCTCTGCACTGAGCCCCGCTCCACCACACAGCGTACCTTACGGCCCCCTCTGTAGCAAATGGCGCAAGCTGCAGATTCTTTCGTGAAATCCTCTCGGTTTGACAAACAAGTTGAACATCACAGTAGAGGGCTCAGTGTGCGACCAACTCCCCAAAGAAAACAATGGCTTCAAAGGTTATCATCGTCACCGGCGCCAGTCGCGGTATCGGATTGGCAGTCGCAAAGTTTCTGCTCAAGGACTCCCACAAGCTGGTGCTGGCCGCGAGGTCCAAGGATCAGTTGGAGGCGCTCAAGTCCGAGTACCCCGGCCAGGTCGAGTATGTTGCTGGAGACTTGGGAGATTTGAAGGTGAGATAATTGGCCCAGGATGTGCGGTTTCGCTTTACTAACCGCTTCAGACCATCCCCAAGATCGCCGAGGTGGCTGTTGAGAAGTTCGGTAGAATCGACGGTGTGGTAATCGACCACGGTGTCTTGGAACCCGTCACCCGTTTGGAGAACGCATCCATTGAGGACTGGAAGAAGGCATACGACGTAAACGTCTTCAGTGGACTTGCTCTGGTACATGAAACTTCAAAAATCTCTGCATTGCTGGTTCTAACTAGGTGTATCCAGGCGCAAGCGGCACTCGCCGAGCTGCGCAAGTCCAAGGGCTGTGTCCTTTGGGTCTCATCCGGCGCAGCAACTGGTGCGTACGCCGCATGGGGAGCGTACGGCAGCTCCAAAGCGGCCGTGAACCACATCTCCGCCCACTTGGCTGTGGAAGAGCCCGACATCACGAGCATCGCCATCAGCCCAGGCCGCGTCGACACCGCCATGCAAAAGGTCATCCGTGACAGCGGCAAGGGCCACATGGCTGAAAAGGACCACTCCTCGTTCGTGTCTGATTACGACAAGGGAGGGCTCCTGAGACCCGAACAGCCCGGACATGTCATTGCCCGGTTTGTGGTGAAGCCACAAAAGGATCTGTCAGGCAAATTCGTAAAGTAAGTCACCATGCCCGTGCCAAATGACCAGAGCTGACCATCGCAGGTGGCAAGCAGGCGAGCTTGTGGCGTACCAGGACGCGTAGGTAGGTGTTCACTAAAGAATTCAATGTTAGCCAGCTGCTTCAGCCATGAGAGCAAATGAAAACATTGAACACGGGATGCCTCAGTCGAAAGATGAAAAGCTCATATTATAATCCACATGGTTTATTCAGGATTAGCATGGAATATGTTTCTTCATCACCGGCAGTTGTGTCAAAAGACGAAAAGAAAACTCTGCTCTTACCTTGAACAGTGGACCTGAGGGCGGCACAAGTGAGCAGGCTCCTGTCAGTACTTGTTGATGTCGCCCCCACCGACAACAGTCGAGCCAGTCCCCCCCGTTCGCACATGTTCACCGCACAATACACAATAGCACGTTGACGCGGACGCTCAGTAGTATCGTTTCTCCGCCATCGAAGTCGGTATTGAGAGTACTTTGATTGGACATCTTTGCACGCGATTGGTGGCTCAAGGCCAGGAGCATGTGGGTGTAGCAGGTGTGACCTTGCGCTCTGGGGACTGAAGAAACCGTTAGCTTGGGTCTTCGACGCAAAACAGCATAGATATCGGTTGTGATGACGAGTCAGAGAAGTCCGTTTGGCTTGGACGGTCATTCACCATTGTGCGAGGGGAGTTATTCCTCATAAGTTTGGGGCGACAACAGAGCTCATCAGGTCGAGGGAGAAGGGCAGGAGAAGGGAAGATCGAGGTGGGAGGCTTACCAGAGTCAGTCGGCGAAGAGCGCAGAGACGCCATCGGCCATGAATAAAGCGCGCATGGCTGGGATTTTCAGTCTCTGCTGTTCTGTGATGCAGAAGGAGAAAGCGCAGAAACTTCTCTCGCAGACGCGACTTTTAAAGCGACGAGAGAAAAAAAATTGGAGTGATTTGGGGGTCCTGGGCCGTGCGGAGCGGAACCACGGAAGACCTTTCGCCGATGCGCCGGATTGGATCCAATCCAATCCATTTCTTCTTTAGATACCCTAATTGGCTGGATGGGAGGACCCAATAGGACAAAGCCAAGCAGGCGGCCTGCTGGACATGGAGGGCCCTGGGATGTGGCTCATGCGGCAGGCGGCTGGCGCCCCAAGGTTCAAATGCACCTGCTGTCCCGCATCCAAATAGCATTAAAACCCCCACCGAATGCCAGTGACCTCAGACCGCGTCGCTCAAGTCCAGATTTACCTAGTTCGAAAACGCATTCGTGAAAGTGAGCCACGTCCTCGCGATACCAACTCGCATTACCTCAGCCTGCCAACCGCCTGCCTCTGCGATCAAGTTTTGTCGAACCTCCTTCATCGCATTCGCCCTCTAGCAGGTTTATAACTCGACTTACTATACGATCTTGCACTGCGAGCTCGGCGTTTCATTCGCATTGTCAGCAACGACGTTGTACTGTTAGACGGTGTTGCAATACACCTCACAAAAGGTAGCCACCTTAGCCACCTCACCACACATATACATCTTTCGAAATGTCAGACCACGAGATTCCAGGTACGTCTAGCATCCCTCTATCTTGTTTATATCTTGTTTATTTTCACTGAGTGAAACTTTCATTCCCCTATCGTTTGCCTGATTTTTATCTGCTTCCCAGCGCTTTCTACTTTCGTGGTCTGCGGCCTCTGGGTTACTGCACCAGAGCTACCTGGAGATGACTGTGGCGCACTCACCAAACCACATGCAACTTACTCCCTCTTCCCGATCCTCATCATCACATCACTTGACTCTTGTACGGCAAGTCACTAACTGTACATCTAGGCAACGATGATCTCTCTCTGCCTAAAGGTACGTTCTACTATGCGCATACGTCAGCAGCCTTCACCCTGCATGCTGCTCGTGTACCATCCTTTGCAGCGCCACTGACCAGTCCCAGCCACGGTTCAAAAGATCGTATCCGAAATCCTTCCCCCAACTGCTGGCGTTGCATTCTCCAAGGAAGCTCGTGACCTCCTCATAGAATGTTGTGTCGAGTTCATCACCCTCATCTCGTCAGAGGCAAATGAGATTTCGGAGAAGGAGGCGAAGAAGACCATCGCGTGCGACCACATCACCAAAGCCCTCGAGCAGCTGGGTTTCTCGGAATATGTGCCCGCCGTGCTCGAGGCGGCAGCAGAGCACAAGGAAGTCCAAAAGGTGTGCACCTCAATCCCGTCGGCTTCAATTTCGGACACAGGCTAACTCTGAGTAGGGCCGCGAAAAGAAGGCAAACAAATTCGCTAACAGCGCCATTCCCCTCGAGGAGTTGGAGAGAATGCAGAGGGAGGCATTCGAAGATGCCGCCAACAGACATGCTTAGCATGCTTAGGGAAGCATGCGGTGGATCTAGCGAAGATGGCGAATGTTCCGACGGCTTCCACGGCGCAAGCCGAGAGCAGTACTGCCACTTCTTCCTCGGATGAGTTTGATCACTCATCCACGGAGAGGACGAGATAAAACGGACCACTCATCCCTAGAGAGGGAGGTGAACGGCGAACGAGGTCAGCAGCGCTGTCCGGAGGATGAGCGTCTGCTAGGAGGTACTGGTTCGCATGGATATAGCATGGATACGGCGTTCATGGGAAATGACGGATGACGATACCACGTTGATGAAACGCGTGGCTGCCTTGTTTTACTGCTAGGAAGCTATCACCAATGGCATGGCTTTATAAGAGTACTCCTGGCTTCTCACGCCGAACGATGACAGCGGATACCTTGTTCGTTGGTTTGTGTGCTTTGCACCGAACTGATGCGGTTGTGCTAACTACATGATTGTACAGTATATGTTCTTAGCCAATATCGTAAACATTCCTTCGTTGATAGCCATATGTCGTCGTTCCTTCACATCTACCATGTCGAAAGCCGCGGGGAATCCATACATCATCCAGCGAATGTACCCAAAGCCATCTCGTCCACCGCAAAATAGGCAAACATCAAAACGCCCCGAGTCTCGTATATATAAAGGAAAAGTCAACCGGAAGTATACTCCCACGGACATAGCTCCATCACCACAGCCGACGCTGGTAGTATACCGGCTCATCTCCTTGCGAGAGACGTTTGATTTCCTCCTTGATCAGTCTCCTGCGCTCGGTGCGACTGATGGGCTTCTCGCTGTTGGCTCCGGGGTCGGGGTGTTTCTGGTCCTTGACCTTCCAGCCCTTGATGTTTCGTTCCCTCTCGTCCAGCTTCTCCAACTCTTCCCTGCTGACCGTCTCCTCCTCTTTCTCCGACCCAGAGACCATCTTTTGCCATATGTCGGACGTCCATCCCGAGCCCTTCTGCCCTGCGACCTTCTTCTGCCGCTGCTCTGGTACTGTCGGGCTGACCTCGATCACCACCTGGTCCTTCTTGCCGTTGGCGTAGAGTGGCGCATCTTGCCCGACGCTCTTTAGGTGGTCGGGCACCTTGTACGATGTCTTGGGCGAGGGGCGTGGATGGAAATCGGGTTTGATGGCGGCGCGCAGCTGCGTGAGGGTGCGCTGTTGGATCACGTAGCCTGAAAGGAACAGGGCGGCCGTGCAAGAAATTACTGCAGAGGGGACACGCGTGCGCGCCACGGCATAGCCGGACGCGACCACGCACGACAATGTCAGCCGTCGACCTGTGATATGACAGGATGGGGGCTCTGGACTGGAATGCGGGAACGGGGAGAGGGGTGAGTGTTACCGATGGCCGAGGAGAGGAGGACGGATACTTGGGAGGAGGTAAGGAGCACCATGGCCGTTATGATTACTCAGATTTCGCAAACAGATGGAATTGTTAGATTTTTACAGACAACTGAGATGGGCTCGGAGTGATTGATGGTCTTTGAGCACTTCATGCTGTCGTTTTTCGCGGTCCTGTACCATGTCTTAGTCGTCCTGATCTGACGCGGCTTGGGGGGTGAACTTGGAAGTGGACTGTTTACGGTGTTGGCACAGCAACTGCGTTATCGATAAGCAGCTCCAGATGCAGCCACCTTCGTGACTTTTTCTGGGCACGTCACTTGCAGCCAGGAGACGAGCTTCGTCGTGGCATCCGAACCCATCCCAGTACCGACAGTCGCACTCGAGCGAACTAACTCATCGTCGCACTCTCCGTTCAAGATCTCAACAGTTTGCTGCGTCAGCACACGGCGACCTGCAAGAAGTCGATCCGCAACCAAGCTCTACCGAAAGACACGACGTGCCCGCGAAGCGACAGCAAAAAACACACGCGAACACCCCTCTTCCCACCAAACCCCCCCTCTGCAACCTCGCCCGCAATGAGCAAACCAGGCCTCGTCTACGCCGACGAGCGGCGCTTCCTCGACGAGCGCGGCTCCTCGGCCTCCCTGGCCCCCAACGGCGAGAACCCCGCGACAATCATGGAAAAGGCCGTCCGCGAGCGCATCATCAAGTCCGAGTACTACCTCGCGCAGTGCTTCGCGCTCAACGAGGCCGACATTGTCGACCGCGTCGTCGAGGACGTGGCGTGCGTCGGCGGCACCTACGGCGTCACGCAGAAGCCGACGACGTTCCTGTGCCTGGCGTTCAAACTGCTGCAGCTCGCGCCCTCGGACGACATTGTGCAGACGTACCTCGGCCACGGCGGGGACAAGTTCAAGTACCTGCGCGCGCTGGCGTGCTTCTACGTGAGGATGACGCGCCGGCCCAAGGACGTGTACCTGTTGCTGGAGCCGTTTCTGGAGGACAGGAGGAAGCTGAGGAAGAAGGGGAGGGAGCAGACGATGCTGACGTACGTGGACGATTTTGTGGACGACTTGCTGGTCAAGACGAGGGTGTGCGCGACGAGTTTCAGGGAGCTGCCGAAGAGGATGGACTTGGTCGATTTGGGCGAGCTGGAGGAGCGGGTGAGCCCGTTGGGCGACATTGACGAGTTGCTGGACGCGGAGGAAGAGGCGAGGGACGGTTCGCGGGATGGGGATAGCCCGAGAGAGAATGGGGATGACGAGTCTGAAGGGGAGGTTACCGAGGACAGGAGAGGAGAGGCTATGGATGTTGATAGGCCGCGATCGAGGTCGAGGTCCAGGTCCAGGTCGATATCCAGATCGAGAAGTCGGGAGAGGTCTTAGGTGCGTGTTGATAGCGAGTGATACCCAGAATTGAAGAGAAAGAGAACAACATCAAGTAAACTTCACGGCGTCAAGAACTGTCAACTTTACGGGCATTTGGGTATATTGACCTAGTGTACACATCGCAACATCTGTTCTTACAGACAAAGGCCTCAATAGCTACCTGGCTACATTCAAGCAGACAGCTTGCGGAAGAGGTCCTTAGCCACCCCCATCAGACGCCTGTCGTCCCAGAACTGGCCGATAAGCTGCAGTCCAGCCACCTGTCTGCTCTCGTCCACTCCCTCGTCCGCCCGAACCCTGGTCGGGATGCTGATGGCCGGCAACCCCGCCAAGCTCGCGGGCACCGTGAAGACGTCGTTCATGTACACCTGCACGGGCGTCTGCTTCTCGACCTCGTCGATGCGCGGCGCAAACGTCGGCGCCGTGGGACACAGCAGCAAGTCCACCTGCGACGGGCCCAGCTTGTCCTGCAGCGCGACGTCGTCCGTCATGTCGCAGAGGTCGAACTGCTGCGGGTCGTGCAGCGGGTTCGGCAGGCGGAAGACGCGGTCAAAGTCGCGCTGGACGAGCTTGCGCACGCGCTGCGCCTGGATGAAGTAGTTGTCCATGGCCTCGGAGCTGAGGCTGTAGGCGCCGAGGAGGATGCGGCGCCTCACCTCGTCGCCGAAGCCGAGGCCGCGGGTTTTGGAGTAGAGGACCTCGCCGGCGCCGTCGCTCTCGTCGCCGCGCGTGCCGTAGCGCACGCCGTCGTATTTGGCGAGGTTGGAGGAGGCCTCGGCGGGCGCGATGACGTAGTATGCGGACAGCGCGTGTTTTGTGGAAGGTAGGGAGACGGGGACGATGTCGACGCCGGAGGATTGGAGGAGCGTGGCGGCGGACGTCCACGCGGCGCGGATCCGGGGGTCGAGTTCGGCGATGTTGTATTCCAAGGGGATTCCTACCCGGAGCCGAGGTGGATAATTTGACGGCCGGTTGTGCTGCTCGGAACGGAATTCTCGAGAGAGGTTTGTCGGGTCTTGGGGGTCGTGTTCGCTGTGTACGTTTCGAGAGAAGATGATGTCCTCGATCGTGTCCACGTCCCTTGCGAGGAAGCCTACTGTGTCGAGAGAGTTGGCGTATGGCACCACGCCCCATCTCGAGATCATGCCGTATGAGGGCTTGTATCCCACCACGCCGCAGTACGCTGCAGGCAGGCGAACCGAGCCGCCCGTATCGGTGCCGATCGCAACGTCTGCGTCGCCAGTCTGGACCGCAACAGCGCTTCCTCCTGAACTTCCACCGGCTGATGTGGGTGTCGGAGACAGCGGATTGAGTACCGGTCCGTGTATGGAGTTCAGGGAGTTCGAGCCCATTCCAAACTCATCCATGTTCGTCTTCCCGACAACGTGGGCGCCTCGGGATCGGAGCTGCGAAACAATGGTGGCCTCGAACGGGCTTTTGTGGGAGGAGAGGATGGCAGAGGCGCATGTTGTAGGTAGTCCTGCGGTCGCGATATTGTCTTTGATCGCTAGCCTGAAGGTGGCCGCGTTTTCGGAAGAGGCTACATGTTCAGTCGTCGCTGTGTCAGCGGGCTCTGCGAAGCTGTTAGCACTGGCGCAAGCGTACGACGTCGGTGGCCTCTGTACCTGTCCGCACGAAGTGGTTGAAGTCGTGACGATGTCGGGTCTGCAGGCGTGCTAGCTTGCTAATGCGCTTTGAGCCCAGAGGCCGGAGGTGTAGGCGTGAGAGCTTGACATGGGAGGACATGAGGCTGCTGGTTCCAGCCTGTGACGGTGGTGAACCGGCTTCTGGGACTTATTGATGAGCTTCAGTGACGGCAGCTTGGCCGACTCACCGCGGCTTACTAAGCAAATCGGCCGACCGACTTCCGGAGCGGAGTCCGTGCTCCCACTGTCAGATTGAGAGAGACGTACCTCTAGTACATACCTCACGGAATCTCGTTTATACGCTCCCGAGAGGTATATAGTATATTAGTAGTCTTGTGTGCTATTTTTTGGTCCTGATAATATAATATAATTAATTTGATAATTAAGAGTCTTATATATTATACTAGCTATTTTATAACTATTTAAAATCTCTTGAGAATCTAAGAAGTAATATCTATCTCTACTGGAAAAATTATTCTAAGTAGCTGTCGGTTACGCCATGCCGTAGGGCATGCGGTAACCATACGCGCTGCCACGTACGTGGCGGCATGCCCTCCATAGCCCACTGGCCACGGGTGCCTGGCACCC
>MASP02000088.1:0-133257 GCA_001693025.2 Colletotrichum lindemuthianum | reverse complement strand
TGCACCCGTACGACGAGATCACGTACGGCGTGCGATTACCCTGACGATTAAACCAACAGTAGCTTTAAGGATTAGGTCCTCTAGATTAACTAAATTAAATCTCTATATTATTTCTATAGTCTTTAGGATTTGATAAACTCTGAAACTTATAATAAAGTAATCTTAAGTATCTTAAATACTAAATATAAATAACTTACTACTAAACTAATAATTCTAGAGATCTCTAATTACCTATTAAAGTCTAGATACTCTATATATATTCCAAGCTTATCTTAAACTGTAACTCCTAAGGAGGGAGATAATATAATAATTCTAAATATAGGAAATAATATCCTATAGGTTATAATTCTTAAGTATCTCTTAACTGAAAATATAGTTTTATATAAAAAAAGATATTCTAAATATATTTTTAGGTAAAAATATATTATAAGAGAATAAAAAAGATATAGGTAGTATAAGAGTATATTAAAAATACTATCTCTCTTGATTTCTTAAAGTATTCTTATAATATTATAAGAGGTTTTAATATCTAGCTGTTTAAATTTAAAAGCTATATAAACTATAGTGAGATTAAGAGATAGATAGAAGTAATTATAAAATATATAGTAATTTTTACTAAGTTTATAAGAAAGAAGCTAGGTTTAAAGAGTAATATAGAGATATAAGTTACTTACTGGGAGAAAATAATCTATAAGTATCTTAATATAAGAATATTAAACTTTTATAAGTTCTTAATTTAATTTCTAGAATATACTGAAGAATTTAGAAGTAGCTATATTAAATTATAAACTTTCTTATATTTAGTTTCAATTTCCTTTAGGGTCTATAATAATATCCTAATAGTAATTAAGATTATAAGTTATATTCAGTTCTTTCTTTTAGAATTAAAAGTTATTCTAACTTAAAGTAGATTTACAAGAGAGGTTTTTAGTTCTATAGATATTTCTAATAATAATAAAGAAACTTAAGAAAGTTTCCCTACTATATTCAGAAGCTAAAGTAGAAGCTAAGCTTAATAAGGTAGAGGAGCTTCTAATTAATATATAAATAAGTACTATAAATGAGAATTTAATAATAATAAGGATTATAAGTTAAAGGGAAGTTTTAGCTGTAAGATATACTAATTATAATACTCTCTCTTAAGATACTTCTATATTAATAAGTAGTTTAAATATTCTACCTAGAAGCTTAGTTTAGATATCTAGAAAGTTATAAATAGAAAGATAAAATATAATAAAGAATTTATAAAGTATATAAAGAAAATTATAAACTTAACTTTAAGGTTCTAACTATATAGATACTCTCGCAGAAAAACTACTATAATCTTAATAATCTTAAATAAACTTTATATTTTCGTGAGATTTATAATTCTAAATTTAGAATTAATAATATATATTTTAATAGTATTAAATAGTTTTAAATACTTTTAGAAGCTATAATAGGTAACTACCTCTAAACTAATACTCAGAAGATTATTATAGAAAGTTATAATAATATAAAGATAATAATATAAGGTTCTTAAAATTCTATAAAACTATATTTATTTAATATTATACTATATTCTAACCTTATAAGTAATTTAATATTATTTAGAAAGTTTTATAAGTATAGATTATAGTGAAATTAGAGTTTAGATAATAACTATATTTAAAAGGTAGATAGAAGCTATCTCTATTCTCTTAAGATTATAAATAAGTAATATATATTAGAATATAACTTTCTTAAGGAAGTATCTTTCTAGATATCTATAAAGTAAGTATTATTACCTAAGAATAAACTTTCTGAGTTCTATAAGCTATATAAGTATATTATATCTTTATAAAAATAGCTAATAGTTAGGTCTTAGGAGCTTTAGTATTTAAAGTTAGAATATTTAAAACCTAAAGTAATAAATTATTTATTAACTACTGTGAGAGATATTAGAGTGAATAGGGATTTATAAGTGGTTTATATAGTAGACTATAATATATATATAAAAAGTAAAATATATTAAATAGTGTGAAGAACTTAGAAGGAAGTAATATAGTATATTAATCTGAGGGAGAGAATTATAATAGATTTTTATGATTTTAAAGAGGATTATAAGGATTATATATTTACTATAATTTTTATGGATTAAGTAATAAGTTTAGTATGAAATTTTTATTTTTATATAAGGAAAATAGGGGAGTTTCTAAATGTAATTAGAAAGTTTTTTAATTTCCTAAAGATTATATATAAGATATTAGTTAAAAAGATTGAAGTAGATAATAAGATCTAGAAGTATAGAGTGATCTAGATAGAGATTCGAAAGAGAGATATTAAGTTTAAACTCTCTATATTAAATACTTAAGTTTGAAATAGTGGAGTAGAGAGGGTAGTAATAATAATTAAAGAGTGTGTGAGATCTATAGTAATTAGGATATTTCTTTTTCCTATCTTATAGTCTAAAATCTTGAAGGTTACTATATATATTTATAACTGTATATCTTTAGCTTCTTAAGGTTAGAAGATACTATATAAGTAGTTTTATTATTATTTCTAGAAGGATAAAAATATATATATAGTAATTCTAAATCTCTCCTACCTGAGGGTATATAAATACTGAGTGTATATAATAATTTAAGAGGTTTAGCTTAAATAATATTACTACTAGAAGTTTATACTGAGAGTATTTTTAGGATTTCTAGTTAGTTATATCTTAAGTAACTTCTTTAGAATCTGGAATTCTCTTTAGAAGGAAGTTTTTATAATAAGAAATATAATTTTTAATAAGAAAGAGTTTTTTAATAGTAATTTAAAAGACTTTATATTAGAAATCTCTTAGATAAACTTTAAAGAAATTTAGAAGAAGATTACTAAACTTATAGAGCAGTTAAAAAGTATAGCTGTAAGGTAAGATACTAATAAGGAAGTAGATAAAGTTATAGAACTTTCCTTAACTACTTTAAATGCTAAGTAAATAAGTATTTAAGATCCTTAAGATAAATTAGATCTTTAAGAGAGACTATTTTTCACTAAGATTAAATTTAAGTTCTAGTTAATATTACTAACCTCCTTAGAATCTGTAAGTTTTATGATAATACTCTAGGAGGTATCTATTATTTAGTGTAAAGTGGGGGGGTGGATATAATATAATTTTGGAATAGTAAGGATAATATTATAAATACTTTTTTAAGTTACTTTTCTAGTGGGGTGTGAGGTATATAAATATTTTAAAGTTTATGTAAAATTAGTTACTGTATCTAGTAGATACTTAAGGTCTAGCTAGCTTAAGGATTATAATAAAGTGGATAATTTAGAGTATATAGTAGAAAAGCTACTAGATAAGGTAAGTAAGGAGATCTGTGAGAGACTTCTAAGGTATTTATAGAGATATTTACTACTTTTGAGTAGTCTAAAAAGTTTAAAGTAGAATTAAGAGGAATTTTATATACTTTTAGGAAGATTCTAGTTATTATTATATAATATAAAATTCTTAAGCTTTTAAGGTATATACTAGTGAGAGTTACTTCCCCTCTTAATATTTTACTAGTAGCTTATAAGTAGAGAAGAGTATTTAAATTATATTAAGAAGAGTGTAAGTTTTTAAAGTTTTTATTTACTAATATAGAATTTTAGGGAGGTTAAGAAAGTATACTTATAAGATTACTAAGTTTTAAGGTTATAGGATAAAATTAATAAGCTAACTGTGAGAGGTTAAATAATTCTTAGTTACTATTAGGTTTATATATATAAGCTTAATAAGTATAGGTAACTATTTAAGTTAAAAATTTACTTAGTAATATAAGGAGACTAGTAACTAAAAGATATATATAATACTTATATAGTAATACTTATGGGAATGTTATTTTAAGTGTTTATACTAATTATAATGTAGTTTAATTTTAAGCTTCTTTAGTATAATATAGTTAATATTTTTATCTATATGGATATTGATGAAGAGATTTATATAAAGATACCTTTAGAGTATAAGAGATAGGGGAAGATTCTGAAACTTTAGAAGGTACTGTATAGTCTCTACTGATTACTTATCTTTTAGTAGTAATATCTTAAGAAGGACTTAAGGAATTTATAGTTTTCTTATATCTCTAGAGAAGATTACTGTTAGTGAAAAAGTTAGATTCTATTTTTCTTCTATATTAATAACTATATCCTAATATATCTAAAAGTATATAAAAGTTTTGTAAGGAAGGTTATTAGAGGTTTTTAATTATAATATTATCTTAAGAGAGGGGAGAATTTATAGTAGTTCTTAGGTATTAAGATACTATATAATTAAGAGGTTTGAAAATTATAATTCTTATAAGTTATATATATAGAGAAGATTTATAGATTTTTATTAGAAGATTATAAACTTAAGGAGAGAGATTATTTCTTAATAGTATACTTAGAATTCCTTCTGTATAATAAAGAGGCTTTATATTAAGAAATTAACTTCTACTAGAGGAAAGTTAATATTATACTATATATAGTAGTGATAATAAGGTTAGATTTAGTATTTATAGTTAGTTAATTAGCCTATTTTAATTAAAATCTAGAATTTTAATATTAAAAAATAGTAAATTAAGTATTTAACTATATTTATAAGATTTAATATTTATATTTTAAGTATAGTATAGAACTTAAGAGCTTAGAAGATATTCTAGTAGTCTCCTTTAATATAAGTTTTAGAGATAATATATAAGATTAAAAAAGCTTTTAAGGTTTTATAATAAAACTCTTTAGAGGTAATATTACTTAGAAGGTTATAAAGTAATCTATAGTTACTATATTAACTATAGAGGTAAAGCTACTTTCTTTCTTTTTAGTAGCTAAAAAGGTACTATTTATAAGTTATCTATTAGCTTTATTATAATTTTAACTACCTATAGGAAGCTTAAGAGTGATAAGGTTTTCTATCTCTAAAAGTATATTAATAATAATTCAGATTAAGTATGATAATTTCTAAATAGTAAGTTTAATAATAAAGAAGTTTGTGAGGTTTTAAACTTATTTGAGATATATAGATATTTATAATTACTAACTTTATTAAGAGATTTCTGAAAAGAGATTATTAGTTATTTACATTCTTTTAATATAATTTATAGTAAATAGTCTAATAAAAATATTACTTAAGTAATAATTTAAGAGGTTCTAAAAGTAATTTAGTCTATATTACTAAAAGAACTTTTTTAAGTGAAACTATATTAGTAATTTTAAGAAAGATAAGAAAATATAGTTTCAATTCTTTTAGTTAGAATTAGTATAGAATATAATTTAATTAGAGATTTTATAAATCTATAATTAAATAAACTGAGAGTATAAGAAAGTAAAGTATTTCTTAATTTAAAGTTAAAACTTATAACTAAAAAAGTATTTAGAGTATAAAATCTATAAGTAAAGATAAATTCTCTAAGATTAAAATTTAAAATAAGAAAACTAGAAATTATATTATTATTCTGAGGGACTACTATAATAAGTTACTTACTTATATATATTAAGAAGAAATTTAAGAAAGATATTAGGAATATAGTTATTTAGTATAATAGAAAAGTAGAACTTAAGTAAGTAATATAAGTTAGTAATTAAGCTTTTAGCTAAAAGAAGAAAATTAATATTATTAATATTACTAATAAAAAAGTCTATAAGAGATAGAATAGTAGTAATAAGAACTATAAGAACTATAGATATTATAGAGATAATATAAAGAATAAACTTACTTTTAGTAGTAGGAGTAAGAGTATAATAATTATTATAAGTAGTAGTAATAATATTATAAAGTTTTTAGTATTTAGTATTTCTAATCTGAAAGTATATAAGTTAGAAATTAAATTAGAAACTTTAGGAAGAAATATTTACTATAAGTCTAACTATCTTATTATTATATATAGTGAGGAATTTAGTATAAAAGTAAATAGTCACTTCTATACTTAGCTTATAAATACTACTAGATATATAGTATTTATAGTAGTAATAGGAATTTTAGTAGTAAATATTAAATTAGTTTCAGCTTTCAGTAAGAGAAGAAGAGTAGCTAAAATAAGAATTATATAGTTTATCCTTATTATCTTTACTAAGATATTTATATTTATAATCTAATAAGGTTAAAATTATCTTAGTAGTTTTTATAGTGGGAGAGCTTTTAGAGGTAGTAGTTTTTTTTAGTTTCTTAGCTATAAGTATAGAGGATTTAGAGGTGAGTATAGAGTATTTTATTAGATATTTAGAATAGTAGGAAGTATTCTTCTTAACCTCTTTATAATTAGAATATTCTTTATTATAAGTAGTAGTTTTATTACTAATAGTTTTACTAATAGTAATTTTAGTTATACTATTAATTACTTTTTTAATATACTTAATATTAGTAAGAGATATATAGGGAGAGGTAGGAATCTCTTTAGGAGAATTATTATAAGTAGGAGAAGATATTTTAAAATCTCTATATAAAATTAATAATATAATAATAAAGAGATTCTATTAAGAAAATTATATACTATTTAATAAAAAGTTAGGACTAAAAAAGAGAAGAAAAATAAGCTATATAGCTATATAATAAATTTAATAATTTATACTGAAGTTTAAAGTATTTTAGCTAATAAGAGGTTAAGTTTAGAGAATAAAATTAACTTTTTTCTAACTAATTAATATCTTACTTATATAACTTATAGTTATTATTTAAGAAATTATAAAAGAATATAGAGAGTATTTATAGTAATCTTAAAGGAGTTCTAAATAAAAAGATTTATTTTTAAGTTTATTTATAAGGTATTGAAATAGGTTATAGCTGAGAGAGCCTATCTGGACTAAAACTAACTAACTACCTCCAGTTATGAAACCTGTGAGAAGTAAAAATAGATAGAAAATATTAAAAAAAATATTTTAAAAGTATAGAATTATATTCGCAGATCTATAATCTAAAAGCTAAACTAATCTGAATAGTAGGTTCTAGATTCTGAAGAAAAGAGAAGTTAATTCTTTCTATCTATTTATAATAAACCTAGCTATTTATACTTATAAGGTTACTTATATTATATAAATAAGCTTATTTATAAACTTAATCCTATTATAATCCTCCCCTTAAGCTTATTCTAAGCTCCTATATAATAAGTCTAACTAAAATAAAAGAAATCTATCTATAATACTATAACTCTCTCTAACTAAGATATAGTAGTTACTAATAATCCTCCTGTATATAGTAACTCTTAAGATAATACTAATTATTATAATCTTTTTCCTATTAATTCTATTTAAGGTTCTATATAAAGTAAGGCTATTCTCCCTAAGTTTTAGGGTGAGAAAAGGAATAATTAGTAGATCCTTAAGGAGTATTCTGTGAAATCTATCGCTACTGATCTATATATTAATTTACAAACTAGTCTCTCAGATAATATCTAACAGACATAAAATCTATTCTAGCTGGATAACTAGGATATAGTAGTAATAAATATCCTGTGGGGACTAACACTTTCAACAGCTGGCTGATAACTAGTTATATAGATTATATTAGTTATCTGGAAGAATTATATCGCTAAGCTCTTATATTACACCTTAGAGTAATATTTATAGTTTTATTAGATTTATAAATATCTTTCCTTAGTGTGTAATAAGGTTTTAAAGTTATTTATAGTTTAGATATCTTAGGTTTTAGTGGCTGGATGTTAAGTAATACTGAATTCTATTAATTTCTATTATATCTAGGAAGCTTGAGTGTAATATACTAGTTATTTTTTTTATGGATTAGGTCTGCGAATTTTTAATAGATATCTAAAGAGTAATTATTATAAAGTTTGGTGCTAGGTATTTACTAGGATTCTAGTGATACTATTCTGTGGTTACTAGATGGGAGGGTGAATTACTATAAACTATTTAGTAGGGTCTGAATATTTTACTGATAGCTAACTACTATCTATAAGTGAGAGGGTAATTCCTATTTCTATATTATTAGAGGTTTTTAGTATATTAAGAGCTTTCTCTAGGATTGAGAACTTTATTATAAATATAGGCTTGAGATTATTCTACAGCTCTGAGGCTGTATATATATCTATCTGGTTGCTGTTTAGTTAGGGCTACCTAGGTATTAGCTTTCAGGATCTAAAGAATATCCTCAGATACGCCTATGCCTCTGTAGAACTCTAGTAGGTTATTAACCTCTTTAATAAAGTTATTATTACTATTTAGTCTCTATAGAGAATCTAAATAAAATATAAAGCTACTAAACCAATTTACAGTAAGGTTAACTTAATAGTTCCTACTATAGTAGTATAAGAAAACTATAATATTAATATTAAAAAGTTAACATCTCTAGTGATTATTAATGTTGCGTCTGGCGTCGTAAGTACTACTGTTAATAGGTATACTTGTTTGCGTGTTCTAAGGGAATTTCTTATTAATATAAAATAGGCTAACTGATTCTATTTATAGATTTATTCTGAGTAGAGTAATAAGTTTAAAGTTATCTAGATATCCCTCTAGTTAAAAAGTTTCCTTTATATTATAAAGTAATATATACTGTTTAACTTTTTTCTGTAAATTATTACCTTCTAGGTAGTTTAGGTTTAAGTCTCCTCTATAATGGCTAATAAAATAGTTTACTGAAGTTTAGCTATCTCTATATTCGTTTATAGTTATGAATAGCTTTTACTAGTTTAATATTAGCTTTTAATTATATTTTAGAACTAGGAATACTAGTTTAGATAGATCTGTATTAATAAAATGAGGTCTTCCTCCTACTTATAGTCTATAGGGATTAGGGTGGTAGTAAGGTGAGTTTTAATAGTATAAATTTTTTTTTAATAACTTCTAAGAAGTAGGTAGGTAGGATTCTAAGATAATTTATGAATAATTTATTATTAGGTTGCAGTATTCTATATATTTGTTTTCTTAGTAGCTGAGAATAATATTATAGGAATTATTATTTTTAGGGTCTGAAAATAGTTTCTACCTACTACTGGAGAAGTTTCTAAGTTGTTAGGTGATATTATTAAGATATTGCTATTAGCGTCTGGTGGAGTACTTAGTTTCTTAGGCTTTACCTATTCAGCTTCTAAGAATATCTTATAGTTATTTTATATTTTCTTCTGTTAGACTGCTATATTTATTTTATTATTATCTTTATAGTCTTAAAACTATTTAAAGAAGCTAGGTTAATTATGCACTAAATCCTCCTTAGCTGGAATGTTAGAATGAAATTCTCAACTGAGGTGTAGTTTCTATATTATTCTAATAGTATTATAGTCTGTAAGTTACTTTAGGATTTGTTTAGTGTTGAGAATAACTTATAACTAATTGAGCGTTATGAGGGAGGATGCCCACTATAGGTAGTTATTTCTGGTATGTATAATATATAACTATTAAGTAACTAGATAGAAAGAGTTTTAATATTATCTTAAGATAGTTAGGTCTGTAAGTATTATTACTATTATATAGCGTGATTCTCTATTACTATTATACTATTAATTATCTTAGTATTAAGCTTATCCCTTGTTTTAATTAATAACTAGATAGGTTTATATTTCACCTCAACTTAGTTTATATTATATAATAATGATTTAGAAATAATTCCCTCTTGTTTTTTACCTATATTAATAAGTATTTTCCTTATAAATTTTATCTAATACTGCTAAAATATAGAAGTTATATATTTTAATATATTTCTGAAGTATCTATTAGTATTTAGTAATCTATTTATCTTTATTAATAGTTTCTTTAAGTTTAATATAGGCTAGTAAGTTATATAAAGCTGGAATATAAATATCTAAGAAGCTTTATAATACTGGGAAGGTTAGTCTGTCTACTATTTTAATAAATATACTGAGAAGCTATTTTCTTATTATTACGCTTCCTACTAATATCTATAGGGGTAGCTGTAAGTAGTTAGATTTTATGTTAAGTTGAGGATCTAGAGGCTAGTTATTATAAACTCCTAATTCTAAATACAGGAGTTGGTTGCTGCTATTAAAATATTATCTATATAGTTAGCTATCTTGAGGAGTTTTTAGTATTTCTAGTGTTTAAATTGTAAGGTCTAGAGAGGTAAGCGTAACAGAATATTCTTTTGTGATTTTATTAACTTATTTAGAGTTATAGAGGTTATAAATAACTAACCTTAAAACTAGTTTAATACTTATAGTAAGTAAAGGATTTTTTCTCTGAAGTTATATAGAGAAGTTAGCTTTCTTGTGAAGTAGATATTATAAAGGAGGGATTTGCAGACTTAAGTTATATTATTAAGTTGAAAGGGATAAATATAAGTGTTAAATTAGTAAGATTTTAAGTTTAAGCTGAATAATATGTATGTGGAGGAAGTTTTGAGATCTTTTATCTGTAGTAAAACTGTCTCTTTTTATAGGTATGGATCTGAGAATAAGTAAATTATTATAGGCGTTATTCTATATAAGAGTGAATTACTATTCCTATTAAGAATAGTAAGTAAATAGTAAGTGAATAATATTATTGTTTAGATAAAAAATATCTTATTATTATTTAGTGGGTATAAAAGGGAAGCTTTCTCTTCTAAGTTAATTAATATTTTTCCTTTATTAATTACTTTAGAATTCTTATTTTTATTTTCTTTTATCTGTAAATATCTTTTCTACTATATTGCGTTTTGATTACTTTCTTCCTGGAAGAGTAATAGATACTTTATAAATATAGTTCCTTAATAAGTCTCGTAAGATCTACTTAATTCTTAACTTAAGCCTTCTTACTCCTTTAGAAATTATTAATAATATATTATAATAGGTTTTAGTTAATTCTTTTAAGTTTTTAGTATATGTTTCTTTTCTTACTTCGCTCTAAGTTAATATATAGTTTAACTTATTATCCTTAGGTTTTAGTTAGTCTTATATTCCTTAAGATTAAGATACTTCAGAATAAATACTCTGAAATTACTCTTACCTATTAAGTTTATAGCTTTAAGCCTCTCCTTAAGATATAGGTAAACTTCTGGAGAGTCCTTATAAGATCTTGAGACTATCAGTTTATTTAAGAATATATCTATAGTATATTTGCGCTTTATTGTTAAGTATTTATTTATTTTAGTATTATTTATTAGTCTGGATCTTAAGTCTATAAGTTACTTTAATATCCTGCTACTATTTATAGCTTCTTTATTTAAGAGTATAGTAGGTGAAATACTATTCCTTATAATTATTATAAAGAGTATACTTATATAACTTATAATAAGTAAAGTAGTTTATAGGTCTGTAATCTATATTTTAAGTATATATTATTACCTGGAGGCTCTTATACTAACTGCTTCTTTCACAAAACTCAGAATACCTACTCTTTCAACTTTAATACTATCTACTAAAGATTTAGTTTTAGCTACTATTATATAGATAAGATATATCATCTCAGTGGTGAATATAATAGCTTCTCTATTTCTGAGTTTAAGATCTCTTAAGATTTTAAGAAAACTGTTATTAGTAGAGTTAGTTTATTTAATTTTACTTATTAACGTAATATATTTTTCTCTTAACAGAAGAAATATTTTAATATTCCTAATACCTTCTTTACTTTTTTAGCTTATTTTTTTATATATAATCTGCTTATTATATTAAGCTCTCCTATTCTTATTAAGAAATATTAATCTTTAGTTTAAGAGTAATACTTTCTAGTAAGCTAGAGGAAGAAACTTCTTTACTTATATTGTTAATTTCTTTAAGGGAAATAAGATAGTTATTATTTATTAGGTCTGTGAATATATCTAGTAATTATAAATAGGAAAATAAAATAATGAAAACTAGAAGAAAGAAAAAAAAGAAATAGATAAGGAAATCCTTTTAGTAATAAGTGTGTGTTATATTTTCATTCTTTAGTATAATATCTTTTTCGTAAGTAGAGTTATCTTCCCTCCCTAAGGTTCTAGGTTACATCTTATCAGCTGGAAGTTTCTATATATCTCTCTCGAGAAAAATAATAAGTTTTACAACTAGTAGTTTACCTGTGAATACTACCTATTATTATCCTAACTGTATTAAGTTTAGAAACCTTAATAGATAGTATTAGCTATTATACTAGGTCTGTAAATATACTAATTTAGTGAATATAAATTATTATATCTAGTTTATTTAAAAAAATATTAAGTCTGCTCTATAGTATAAAAAGTAAGTATTTATTATAGTTATTTAGATTTATTAAAGATAAAATATCTTTCTTTTTATACTTCTGTTACTTAATTTAACTTGCGAATACTTATACTATCTGAGATAAAATTATAAGTTAAAATTACTATATATATATTATTAAACTATTATATCCTAATACTGGGTTTTTAGGGATAGAGTTATTACTGAGATTTGGATTTCGAACTTAGGATCCTGAAATATCTTCTCTACTATATACTTAATACTTAATAGGTATTCCTTTTATTAAGTTATTAATCCTACTAAGATATTATTATTAGTCTCACCCAGAATTATAAATTCTTCCTCCTCTTCCTCTTCTTCCTCCTTATTAGCTATAAGCTCTCTCTAGACTGGGAAGACTTTTACTAATTCTTTCTCTAGATTAGATCTGTAAATATCTGGATCTGAAGGTTCCTAATATTCTTAAGGAGTCTATATAAATTTCCTTAATCTGTTTCCTCTATATATTACTTTAGTAATTTCCTCTCTAGATAAGATTTTAAGTCTGTAAGAAGAAATATTAAGTATCCTTAAATAAATTTAAAAAGAGCCTGTCTATCTGTATTCAAACTTTCTATCTGAGAATTTATTAATTACTTACTTGACGTTATAAACTAAAACTATATTACTAGGTTCTAATTATTTATCCTATAGTATATTCCCTCTTTGTTTGTTAAAACCCTCTACTACTTTCTTATATTAATTAGCTATTATTACTACTACCTTCTCTCTATCCTTATCTAATTATATAAAAGTATAAATTCTTATATTTATTTCTTCTTCTAATATTCTTACTAATACTTAGTCTAGTATCCTCTATATTAGTATAAGTATTTTAATAGGTATAACTACTTTATATCTATATTTTAAATAGAATAGTATAAATCCTATTAATATTCTAACTATTATTTAGTCTGTAAATAAGGTAGCTAGTAGAAAGGGTTAAAAATCTTTACTACTGTTACTTTGTAGCTATACTGATAGTATGTAAGTAATTAGTTAATATCTAACTTTAATTACTCTATTAGTTTATAGGTTATAGGCTGAAGTGACTTTACGCTTTAGGCTGTATCATTTATTAAACTTAATAATATACTTCTTATTTTCTAGCTTTCTATCTACTATAAGAACTCCGTAAAGACTATAGTATATAATAACCTCTTCCTATAGAAACTTCGTAATTGCCTTTAAAGTGGGTTGCAGGAGCTATTAGGCTTCCAGCTAGCCTGTAAATATATCTCTTACTTTAATAAGATACTATTTTCCCACTCTCTAGATATCTAAGTGGATACAGTTAAATAGAAGTTTCTAAAGAGTAATAAAACTATAGAAGTTTCCTATTCTATATACTCTCTATATCTAATAATCTAGATAATATTCTACTGCATTCTGTATGTCTTTATATATATTAAGCTAATAATATTAATCTGCTAACCTCTTATAGATAGCTTCTTATCCTTAATAGCTACTCTTATTATATATAGTTACTATTAATTATCTCTATAGTTCTTCCCTATTAGTAATATATTAAGGAATTATATAAAATAGTATTAGTTAGGTAAATAGTAGCTTATCTTATAATTAGAATATTAAAACCTTCTGCCTGAAAGCTCTAAATCAGCTAAAGTTAATCCTAAGTAGCCTCTTTAGTGTTAATAGGTAATAAGCTATTTACTTAGTCTCTCTTAATTAGATCTGTAAATAGTTTAATACTGCTGCTGGAAATGTTAAGACTTTATTGATTTAGTTAGTTTTATCTGTTGTAGCTTCCAAGTTAAATACTTTTTTAATATGTTAATTATCTCCTATAGTATATACCCTTTCGAAAAAGCTTCTAGTTACTGTATCTATAAAGAAAATCTATATATCAATCTAGTTATTAATATCACCCTCCTCTTACTTATTATCTCAGTTAGATAGTCCAGATAGTTTTCATAAAAAGCTATTAGCTATAGAGTTAGCTACCTTACTAATATACTTAATCTGAAAGTTAAATATTCTGATCTAAGATATCTAACGAATTACTAATACCCCTAGTAAGTTAGAAGCAGTACTATTAAGCTAAGTAATAAGAGTTTTAGCATCAGTTTCTAATAAGAAGTATCGCTTATAGAGGTAGTTTCTTAAGTATTTCAGTATCTTTAATATTCTTTAAAACTTTTTCTTATTAATATTATAGTTAAGTTCTATATCTGCAAATAAGCTACTTTTAAAGTAGGTAACAGCTTATCTTTACTTAATAAATTATCTGAGTATAGCTTCCTAACTAGTGCTGCTAGTATCTACTACTAAATATATTTAGCTACCTATAGGGTTATAGTTCATAGATATAAGTATGGGAGAGCTGCAGAGCTTATTCTTAAGTTATTCTATAGTAGTAATTTACTCTTATTTCTATTAAAAGGAAATATTCTTCTTCAGTAAGTTATTAAGTAGCCTTACTATAGCAGAATAATCTTAGATCTATCCTTAATAAAATACTATAATACTAAGGAAGGATTATACTTCTAATATACTACTGCAGTATTTCTATTTCTTAATCTTTATAATCTTTAACTCCTCAGGCTATTTTCTATAAATTCTATAGATATAACTAATTATTATAACTATCTATTATGCCTATTAAGATTTTATAACTGTAATTATGTATCCTGCGAGTTTAATATTCACTAAAACCTTATTAATATTCTGAATATATTCCAGAATATATCTGCAAATACCAGAATAATATAAGTTATCTTCTTTATTATAAGTTATCATTAGCCTTTTAATTACAATATTATCTAGGAAAGTCTTACAGCAATAAAGAATTAAATTATAAAAAATCCTTATTATAATTCTTATAAACTATATAACTAAGTTTATACCTCCTATTAGAAAGATATAATATCGGAGAAATCTAAGTAGTATAGTAAATATTATTAAGTTTCTACTCTTAGAGTCTAAGGGAATTTAGTTATATTTAGAAAAGATATCTAAAAGTGATAATAGCTTATATATACTAAAATCTTCTGAAAATTTGTCGGCTTCTGGAGGAAGCTCTATATTTTAAATAGTAACTATATTAATTTTTATTACTAAGTTAATTAGTTATATCTTACTATCTTTCTTCTATACTAAGAAGAATAGGTTCCTGTAGATAGTATAGCTATATTCTAGTATACTATTCTAAATATATACTCTCAGGATCTTAAGAATATCCTCTATTAGGCTTTTTAGGATAGAAATTAACTTAGCTTACTATGCCTTATAAGAGATTATCTTAACTATCTAAAGTAGTATAATAGAATTTAGTATTTTTCTATAATAACTAAAATCTCAAGCTAATATCTTCTCTCTTACTTTTAAGACCTCTATTAGAAGTTTTTTCTCTAAGGTGTATAGATAACTAAGTTTATCTAGGATTAGATATAATCTCTCTAGTGTTAAGCGTTCTCTAGAGTGAATATTTGAAAACTTTAGTGTAATTATATCTGTAAATTAGACTGTGAAATTATTAGTAATATTCTTTTTCGCTTCTTCCTATACTTTTAACTTCTATTCTAAGTCTCTTTCTAGTGTTAATTTATCTAATAGTATATTATCTACAGGCTGGACCTTTTTGTCTTTTGTTTTATATATAGTGTTGATATTTTTAATAAGTCTATTCTGAGTGTTAGTTACTACTACTTCTTCTAACTATATCTCTCTCCTCTTTTTAAAAATAGTATCTACTACTTCCACTATATCTTATTCCTTATAATAAAACTTCCTCTATCTCTTAAAATCTCTTATATATACTTATTATTTATATCTTAGGGGTCTATAAAGACTATAAGGATACTATTTCTTACAGAATAAATACTCTAGATTATAATTTCCCAGAGACGTAATAATACTGTAAATCTCTTCTATTTTTAATTTAATTACCTTTCAGATTGAAATTTCTAAAATAGCCTTAAATTCTTTATTAGTTTTATCCACTACTATAATCACTTCTTTATTATCATCTAACAATTCTTCAATATCTTTCAGTATATTAAACTTTAGTGGTAGAAATAGCTCCTAAGGGTTAGAATCTATCTTATTTACTACCTTATGTTAACTTTCTTCTTCTATATTTTATTTACTAGCTGTCAATTTGCAGGTCTTAATAGTAACTTCTAGTTTCCCTCCCCTACAGAAAGAGGAAGAGAGTATATATACTAAATATAGTTAAAATTTAAAGAGTCTAGTATAATATCCTGAAACTTAGTAATTAAGTTATATATATAAAATAATAATAGAATATTCAGTTAAACGCTTCTAGACTAAATCTAGCTAACTATCCAGTTTAGAGTATACTAAAATATTATATATATCTTAATAATAAATAATATACTTAAAACTAAATTCTTTATAATAGTTTCTTATAGCATAATAAAAAACTTTATATTAAGGATATAATAACTTCTAATATAGATATTCTCTATTATTACTCCTCAGAAGTCTATAGTATATTTAATATTTATAATATTTTATAGTTTTAGATATATAAGTATAATATATCTAAATAGATTAGCTTTTTAGATATAGCCCTTAGAGATAATATTAATTACTAATCTAGTATTCATAATTCCTTGAATTTTCAGATTCTGTAAGTCTATAAATTAAATATTAACCTAGAAGTAAGTTATTATAAAATTATAAACTATAGTGAGGCTTGTGACTATACTCTCTGCAGTTCTGACTGACTCTATTATAGTATCTATAACTTTAATATCTATATTATAGACTTAGGTGACTAATACTGATTAAGTCTATAAATTGGATAATGAAACTATTAGTATATCTTTCTTATTATTAGACTGTAGTTTCGTTAGTTTAGTAATATACTAATAGTTCTATTAATTAATTTATACTTGAATTACGTTCTCCTTGTTACTAACTTTATTAAATATATCTATAAATTCCTCCTCAGCTGAAATAAAAACCTCCTTTATCTATTAGCTTTCTTAGTAATCTTTTATAATTAACTAAGTATACTTATAGCTAACTTAAGTGTATACTAACTAGGTTTTTTAAAGTAGATCTTTAGGAATTAAGACTTACCTTCCTACTTTCTTAAAATAAATATAATAAGTAAAAGCTTAATTATTAGCATCTATTAGTAATATAGTAAAAGCTAGTTATTTAGGTATTTATTTAGTAGAGGGAATTTTCTGAGGAACCTCCCTTATAGTTAGTATCAGCTTATTATCTTAATCTAGTTTAATAATTCTTAGTTCTAGCTGAGAAAAGCTAGCTTAGTGTTTTTTATTAGTTAGACCTACGAATAATTCCTATTGAGGTTTATAATAGTAATAAGGTGTAAATCTTATAGAGGTTAGCTTTAATCTATCTGTAGTTATAATATTCTTAGTTACTACTTTAGATTTATCCTCAAATATAGTAATGTAAATAGAGTTAGAAATCATAATATTAAATATAATATAAACTTCCTTTACTTATTTCTTTTACTAGTGTTTAGTAAACTACCTATTAGTTTCTGTAATTAAGGTTTACTGTCTTATATAATTCTAAATAAGCTCTGTAAGTTTAGGAAATAATTGTGGTTTAATTTTATTAGCTTCTTTAGCTTCCTTTAGGAAAACCTGAGGTCTCTAGGTAATATAGAATAAAATTATCTTTCTATCTAGCTAGTCTTTCTAGCGTCTTTTATTAATAATACTATTTTATACTAATATTACTTTATCACTTTAGTAGCTAATATAATAAGTGTCTTTTCTATAGAAGTAAATACTATAAGTCTGGTAGGCTGTTATAGTTTTATAGGTTATTATATAATATCCTGACTGTTTATACTACTAGTAGTTTATATTATCTGTAGGTTAGTACTGGGGATAGAAGCGGTTAAAAGGTAGTATCTAACTACTGTAAGCTCTACTTATTTTATATTAAGATCTTCTGAAGTTACTACCTCTATAAGTCTGTAAATTAGTTATATAAAAAAAATAAGTGGAGCTTAGTTTAATTGATGTAGTGTGAGTCTCTATGTATACTGAGGATTTATTCTTCCGCCTGATAATATTATAGATTACTAATATCTAATTATTTATAGAGAGGCTAATATTATTAACCTAAAGTTTTTTAAAGATATCTACTAACTCCTCTACTCCTATAGTAATATCTTCTTTAACTGTCTTTACTTTCTTAGGTATCTAAACTACCTTAGATCTTATTAAAATTATCTTTAATAAGCTTAGAGAGAGAGCTTTAGAGGCTGATATCTTTAGCTAGTCTGTAAGTTATTTTATTAAGATCTAGTTTTTTCCCTACTATATAAATACAGCTTTGAAAGTCTTCTAATCTATATTAATAAGCTTATAGAATTTATAGCGAAAGTTTTAAGTTATTTCCCTTAATGCTCTAGGAGGTATTCTATATATAGTAATATATATTAGCTTCTAGTTAGGCAGCTTAAGGTCTCCTTAAGTAGCAGTATAGATCTGGAGGTTATTAATTATAGTTAGTAGAAATATAATTTCTACTAGATTAGCTTCCTTTAGTAAGTCTCTAATTATAAGAGCTCTCAGCTTCTTATTAGGATTTCAGTTAACTGTTAGGTTTATAAGCTTATATATAGTTAAAAGTGTTTCCTTAGCTTCTATCTAGATAGTTTTACCTATTAGGATTAATATTACAGCTTTCTTGAGGTATAGAGTATAGTATATATAGACTTCCTTAATTATATTAACTTTAGGCTTATAGGATAGACTTACTAGTAATTTAAACTTATCCAGGAAATTAGAGATATTATTACTAATGAATTTAGAAGCTCTTTCAGATTAAGGAAATATAGTAACTATAGTAGGCTAGATTTAGAGCGTTTTTATTAATATTAAGTAGTTAACTATAGTTAGAGTATAGTTTATCAGTAGAGTTATAGAGATATTTATAGATATATTATCTTTTCCTAATAGAGTTTCAGCTTAAGATCCTGAAGATAAGTTCCCAGTTGGATTATTATATTAAGAATAAACTAAAGGAGTGTTGCCTGAATCTTCTGAGATATTTAGAGCTTAAGGTTAAATATTTTCAAATGCCAGACTTAAGAATATAGTAGTAGCTAATACTATAAAAGAAACTTTAGTATTAAGTTTAATATAACTATTATCTTTATTTTAAACTATTTTATATAGATTATATTATATTGTGAAATTATTATAGTAAGTAATAATAATAATATTCTAATTACTTATTATTAATAAGAGTAGTAAATAAGATTATCTATATAAAATTTTTTACTGTTTTTTTATCTTTATTATATAATATTTTAATTTAATTCTATATAAAGCTGCTAGTTAATCTTCCTAAAGATCTTAATAGATTAGTAATTTATAGTGATTCTGATATTATTTATTTTCTCCTTTTTTAGAAGTATCTAAAAGTCTAAATATAATTATCTTTATATATTATCTTCTCTAAAAAGGAGGTATTTAAGTTATAATAGTCTTCCTTTTTACCTAGCTATCTTCTCTATATTAGAGGTATTTAAATAGTCTATTTATTTATCTCTTTACTAGTTTTTAGATAAATAGGTTAATCCTACTATATTTATCAGTTTAGTAGGATCGCCTTCTTAATTATTCTGTAATTATTATTATAATTATTATTTTCTATTATATTTAGTAGAGTAATTCCTAGTCTACCTGCAGACTAGATCTATAAATACCCCACTAATAATAATTTTATAATATAAAGTTATAAAAGTTTATTTAGTAAAGTTATATAAATATTGGTTCCTAAATACTTTCTGGGTTTCTAGAATATCTACCAGTTTCGAGAGTATAAGTATAACTATCACTCAGTCTTTTCATTTTTAGTATAAATCTATAAATAACTTTCTTTAGTAATCTTTCTAATCTTTATATTTACTTATATATTTTTTCTTAATAGTAAGATAATATATTATATTTTTATTATATTATATTAATATTTATTTATTAAGGTAGTATAGAAATATCTCTCTATTCTAATTTTAAAGACTGAGAGTAGAATAATCTACCTCTAGATACTATGGAAATAGGTTATAGCTGAGAGGGTCTATCTAGACTAAAACTAACTAACTACCCCCAGTTATAAAACCTGAGAGAAGTAAAAACAGATAGAAAATATTAAAAAAAATATTTTAAAAGTGTAGAATTATATTTACAGATCTATAGTCTAAAAGTTAAGCTGATCTGAATAGTAGGTTCTGGATTCTGAAGAGAAGAGAAGTTGATTCTTTCTATCTGTCTGTGACGAACCTGGCTATTTATGCTTGTGAGGCCACTTGTGTTACGTAAATGGGCCTGTTTACAGGCCCAACCCCATCACAGTATATACTAGTAGGGAGAAGTTCTGGAGATCTCTCCCTAGGGGGGCGTGTCAGATTGAGAGAGATATACCTCTGGTATATACCTTACGGAATCTTGTTTATACGCTCCCGAGAGGTATATAGTATATCAGTAGTCTCGTGCGCTATTTTTTGGTCCTGACAATACAACACAATTAATTCGACACCCACTCCGACTGGACTCCACCTCAGTGAAGGTGTGGAGCAAGAGCTCCTCCAAGTTACATCCTGCGAAGGAGAATATCGTCGACGCCGCAATACGTGTTGAAGTCCTTTTGGAACCAGGTAGCAGATCTGACATGAAAAGAAAAAGAAGAAAGAAAATACTTGACTCTGAGTGATATCAGCTAGTTTTTTATACCCCCGCATTTACCACGAGGGCACTGGGTCGACTTCCTCGGAAAACAAGTCCAGAAGTTCGAACTTCGATGGCATAAGCGTGAGAATTCACTGCTACTTCAATCAGACGCGCACGGATGACCTCAAACGTGCAATCCGAGCGGCACTCTTCCAAGGACCAGACTTATCTCCGGGTTCGTCCGCCGGGCTGAGCTTTCGTGCTGTCAAGTGCGTCTAGACTTTCTCGCAGACTTGCCCCGAAGAGCTCTACAGCTTCGGCGTAGAAAAAAGCTGACACATTTTCAAGTACAGCACTTCGCTTGGGAAGAGTAATGTTGTATCAGCCTAAAGACGCTTGTCCGTCTTCGGGCTCGGAGGCCGGTACAAGATATATTCGCCGGTTTAATTCTGGAAGGGTGAAGAAATGTCTGCCGTATTTGCCAACTGTTTTATACAACTGTATTTCCACAATGGCGACTGCGACCTCGAATCGTGCCAAGTCTGCAATGATACTAGTGATTGGAGTCAATGGAAACAATAAACGCAACAGATCAAGTCTAGGTGCTCGAAACATTTCCGGAGTTGCCGAACAGTAACGAATTCGGTTACCAACCAACTTGGCGGCGATGTGGCTGCGCTCGATGGCATCGAATTGATGAGTTGGGAAATGTAAATTACAGTATCTGTGTCGGGCGTACACTGACCTGACGATTGTCGACTCAACTGTGAGCAGGATCATGGAGGGCTGCACTGTTGTCTCCAGTTGAGTCGTGTTCTCAAAGGCCCCTGTTGACCTCTGGCTACCTGTAGTGGGTCGGATTCATTTAGGCACAATGAGTGTATTGGTTAAACTAGTGCTCTAGCCTAGTGCGGCGTAATCTATAATTTATAAGTAATATAAGTTTACCAGGATCCCTAGTTAGTTATAAAGCTATATAACTATATTAGTTTCAGGTAGTTTAATATATAATTAATAGCTATAACCTATAGGTTAATATACCCCCTCAGAACTATAGATATTACTATTCTATTCTATTTCTAAAAGTAAGTATAAGACTATTTAGATATTTAAACTAAGTAATACTATCTAGTTACTATTTCTAAGCTTCTAGAGCTTAAATTTAATTCTCTATACTAACTATATTTAATTATATTATAAACTTCTAATACTTCTAAATAGATATAACTTTAGTTATACTATTAGTAATTATATTATTTATCTTAACTTAGTAGTATTTAATATTTCTATTTATTATAATTTAGTAGATCTAGAGTCTATTAATATTAATATAGTAAAAGTTTATATTAACTTAAAAGTTCTCAGCTGTAATAAGTTATAAAATCTACTTATTATTATAAAATATCTTAAAATTATTATCTAATTTATTCTCTAGCTTCTAAACTAGCTAAATTATTATTATATAGTTTTTTATAGTAATATTTAATATTACTAATTTAAACTTTATACTTAATATTATTATATAATATTATTTTAATACCTTCTATATAATTAGTTCTCTAAGTATTATTATTATATATTCTTAAATATTCTTCTAAATCTCTATATTATTAGTAAATAAGATATCTAAAATATAATAGAGTATACTATCTTCTTTAGTATTATACCTTATAGCTAAATACTAATTATACTAAAAATAGAGAAAATAGTTATTTACTATCTATTAGTATCTTACTGAGGAATTTATAAGGAACTCTAATAGTTATAATATTATATATATATTATTAAGTTAGCCTACAGTTATAATATAGTTAATATAATCTATATAATATTAATATTATTATATTTATCTTTTAGTAACTTACTTTTAGTTAAAACTTAAATTATTAGCTACTATTAGTATACTAAGATCACTCTTAGATATATTAATCTTAAAGTTATTAAAAATCTTCTTAATATACTTATTAAAGTAAAATTATAACTTTCTAGCTTCTCTATCTTATAGTATATAAATACTAAGAAAGACTAAAATACTTCCTATCTCCTTTATTTTATACTAACTCTTAAAACTCTAGCTAATTTACTTTACTTACTTCCTATTCCTATTCCTTCCAGAGAGGATAATATTATTAATAAACTTAAAGATAATTACTTTATTATCTAGAAATATATAAAAATCTTTATCTAGTTATTAGAAGTTAATTTCTTTTAGAATTAATATTAGATTCCTCTACTATAGTATTAAGGTATATTAGAAGCTATATAATACTCTTTATAATTAAAAGTAAAAACCTACTTTCTTAAATTCTAGAGGATACTTATTACGACCTGTTAGAACTATAGGACTAAGGGGCGCCCCGCAGGATACCTGGTGGCTGTAGGATCTTTATATGCAGGATAATATAGGAATAATAGGGACTCTACTTAGTATAGAAGAACTATAGTATAAATTATATAACTATAAGATAAGGATTATTTAGGATTAATATAATTTAGTATAGGTTAGAAGCTAATAGATTATATTAGATTAATATAATCTAGAATAACTAAAGGAATATACTAATTAGCTGAAACTTATATATAAAATAAACTTAAATATACTTAAAATTAAACTTCTATAGTTTTTTAGTAATTAACTTTATAATTATCTTTAGATACTTCTGGCCTTATCTCTTCATCTTCTTATTAAACTTACATTTAATTACTATAACCTCTAAAGATCTAATCTTATTAGTATTATAATAATATTATTATTTATATATTATAGTTTTAACTTAGTATTAATATACTGTGATAGGGTTAGGTCTGTAAACAGGCCTATTTACGTAATATAAGTAGCCTCATAAGTATAAATAGCTAGGTTTATTATAGATAGATAGAATAAATCAACTTCTCTTCTCTCTAGAATCTAAGACTTACTATTCCGATCAGCTTAGCTTTTAGACTATAGATCTGCGAATATAATTCTATAGTTTTAAAATATTTTTTTTTATATTTTCTATCTATTTTTATTTCTTTTAGGTTTTATAACTGGGGGTAGTTAGTTAGTTTTAGTCTAGATAGGCTCTCTCAGTTATAGTTTATTTTAATAGTATCCTGAAGTGGATTATTCTACTCTCAGTTTTTAAAGTTAGAATAGAGAGATACTTCTATACTACTTTAATAAATCAATATTAATATAATATAATAAGAATATAATATATTATCTTACTATTAAGAAAAAATATATAAGTAAGTATAAAGATTAGAAAGATTACTAAAGAAAATTATTTACAGATTTATACTAAAAATAAGAAGATTAAATAATAGTTATATTTATACTCTCGAAACTAGTGGATACTCTAGAGACTTAGAAGTATTTAGGAACTGGCGCTTATATAGCTTCACTAAATAAACTTTTATAATTTTATATTATAAGATTATTATTAGTAGGATATTTATAGATCTAACTTATAGGTGGACTAGGAATTACTCTATTATATATAATAGAAAATAATAATTATAATAATAATTACAGAATAATTAAGAAGGTAATCCTACTAAGCTAATAAGTATAGTGGGATTAACCTATTTATCTGAAGATTAGTAAAAGGATAAATAAATAGACTATTTAAATACCTCTAATATAGAGAAGATAGCTAGGTAAAAAGAAGACTACTATAACTTAAATACCTCTAATATAGAGAAGATAGTTAGGTAAAAAGAAGACTACTATAATTTAAATATTTCTAATATAAAGAAGATAATATATAAGGATAGTTATATTTAGATTTTTAGATATTTCTAAAGAAGGAAAAAATAGATAATATTAGAATTACTATAAATTACTAATTTATTAAGATTTTTAGGAAGATTAACTAGTAACTTTATATAGAATTAAATTAAAATATTATATAATAAAAATAAAAAGATAGTATAAAACCTTATATAGATAGTTTTATCTACTATTCTTATTAATAATAAGTAATTAGAATATTATTATTATTATTATTTACTATAATAATCTCGTAATATAATATAATTTATATAAGATAGTTTAAAATGAAGATAATAGTTATACTGAACTTAATACTGAAGTTGTTTTTATAGTATTAGTTATTATTATATTCTTAAGTTTAATATTTAAAAGTATTTAACTTTAAGCTCTGAATATTTTAGAAGATTCAGATAATATTCTTTTAGTTTATTCTTAATATAATAATCTAATTGGGAATTTATGTTTAGGATCTTAAGCTGAAGCTTTATTAGGAAAAGATAATATATCTGTGAATATCTTTATAACTTTACTGATAAACTATATCCTAATTATAGTTAACTATCTAATATTAATAAAAACACTCTAAATCTAGCTTACTATAGTTATTATATCTCTTTAGTCTGAAGGAGCTTTTAAGTTTATTAGTAATAATATTTCTAATTTTCTAGGTAAGTTTAAATTACTAGTAGGTTTATCTTATAAGCCTGAAACTAATATAGTTAAGAAAGTCTATATATATTATACTTCATACTTTAAGAAGGCTGTAATATTAATCCTGATAGGTAAAACTATCTAGATAGAAGCTAAGGAAGTATTTTTAACTATATATAAGTTTACAGACCTAATAGTTAACTGAAACTCTAATAAGGAACTGAGAGTTTTTATAATTAGAGACTTACTGAAGGAAGATAATCTAGTAGGAATTATATTTCTACTAATTATAATTAATAACCTTCAGATCTATATTACTATCTGAGGAGATCCTAAGCTACCTAACTAGAAGCTAATATATATTACTATATATAGAATACCTCCTAGAGTACTGAGGGAAATAGCTTGAAACTTTCATTATAAATTCTATAGGCTTATTAATATAAATTAGAAGATTTTTGAAGCTATACTTATATAGTGAAGAAAAGACTAGATTTTAATAAAATAACTTACAGGCTAACTAAAAATATTAGTTTCTAAAGCTTTCTCTCTAAACTTATTAAAGATAATTTTAATAAAGTTTAGGGTAGTTTAAATACCTAAGAAAGTAAAAATAATCAAAGAAAATGTTACTATAAGAGTGGAGAAGTTAGTAGATATTTTTAAAAAACTTTAGGTTAATAATATTAGCCTCTCTGTAAATAATTAGATATTAGTAATTTATAGTATTATCAGGCAGTGGAATAAGTTATTAGTATATATAGAGATTCACACTATATTAATTAAACTAAATTCTACCTATTTTTCTTATATAACTAATTTATAAGCTTATAGAGGTAGTAATTTTAAAAGATCTTAATATAGAATAAGTAGAGTTTATAGTAGTTAGATATTATCTTTTAACTCCTTCTATCTCTAGTATTAACTTATAGATAATATAAACTGCTAGTAGTATAGATAGTTAGGATATTATATAATAACTTATGAAGTTATAATAGCCTGCTAGACTTATAGTATTTACTTCAATAGAAAAAAATACTTATTATATTAGTTACTGGGGTAATAAAGTAATATTAGTATAAGATAGTATTATTAATGAAGGATATTAGAAAGACTAGTTAGATAGAAAGATAGTTCTATTTTATATTACCTAGAAACTTCAGGTTTTTCTGAAGGAAGTTAAAAAAGCTAATAAAATTAGATTAAAACTATTTTCTAAACTTATAAAGTTTATTTAGAACTATATAAAATAGTAAATCTTAATTATAGAAGCTGATAAATAGTTTGCTGAATATTAGCGAAAGAAATAAGTAGAGGAGGTTTATATTATATTTAATATTATGATTTCTGACTCTATTTACGTCACTATATTTAAGCATGAATTTAAAATAGTAACTAAGGATATTATAACTACAGATAGATTAAAGTTAACCTCTATAAGATTTATATTTTATTATTATTATAAGTTTTAATAGGAATTATTTATAGGTTTAACTAATAAAGGATATTAAGCTAGTTTTTCTCAGTTATAGCTAAAGGTTATTAAATTAGATTAAAATAATAAGTTAATATTAACTGTGGGGGAGGTTCCTTAGGGAATACCTTCTACTAAATAAATATTTAAGTAACTAGTTTTTACTATACTACTGATAGATACTGATAATTAAGTTTTTATTTATTATATTTATTTTAAGAAAGTAGGGAGGTAAGTTTTAGTTCCTAAAGATCTACTTTAAAAAGTCTGACTAATATATACTTAAGTTAGCTATAAGTATACTTAGTTGGTTATAAAAAATTACTAAGAAAGCTAGTAGATAAAGGAGGTTTTTATTTTAACTAAGGAGGAATTTATAGATATATTTAATAAAGTTAGTAATAAGGAGAGTATAATTTAAATATAGATTAATCGATAGAACTAGTAGTATATTACTAAACTAACGAAACTATAGTCTAATAATAAGAAAGATATACTAATAGTTTTATTATCTAATTTGCAGACCTAATTAGTATTAGTTACCTAAGTTTATAATATAGATATTAAAGTTATAAATACTATAATAGAGTTAGTTAAAGCTATAGAGAGTATAGTTATAAGCTTCACTATAGTTTATAATTTTATAATAATTTACTTTTAAGTTAATATTTAATTTACAGACCTATAGAACCTGAAAAGTCGAAGAATTATTAATACTAGATTAATAATTAATATTATCTCTAAAGATTATATCTGGAAAGCTAATCTATTTAGATATATTATATTTATACGTCTGGAATTATAAAATATTATAAATATTAAATATACTATAGACTTCTAAGGAGCGATAATAGAGAATATCTATATTAGAGGTTATTATATCCTTAATATAAGGTTCTTTATTATATTATAAGGGATTATTATAAAAAATTTGGTCTTAGGCGTGCTGTTTATTGTTAAGATATGTATAAGGTTTAAGTATACTCTAAATTGGATAGTTAGCTAGATTTAGTCTAGAAGTATTGAACTGAATATTCTATTGTTATTTTATATATATAATTTAACTACTAAACTTCAGAATATTATACTAAACTCTTCGAATTTTAACTATATTTAGTATATATACTCTCTTCCTCCTTCTGTAGGGGAGGGAAACTAGAAGTTACTATGAAGACCTACGAATTAATAGTTAGCGAATAAAATATAGAAGAAGAAAGTTAGTATAAAATAGTAAATAAAATAGATCTTAACTTTTAGAGGCTACCTTTACTACTAAAGTTTAATATACTGAAAGATATTAAAGAATTATTAGATAATAATAAAGAAGTAATTATAATAGTGGATAAGATTAATAAACAATTTAAGGTAATTTTAGAAGTTTCAATCTGAAAAGTAATTAAATTAAAGATAGAAGAGATTTATAGTATTATTATATCTCTAGGAAAATATAATCTAGAGTGTTTATTCTGTAAAGAATAGTGTTTTTATAGTTTTTACAGACTCCTGAGATATAAATAATAAGTATATATAAGAGATTTTAAGAGATAGAGAAAATCTTATCATAAGGGATAAAATATAGTAGAAATAGTAGATATTATTTTTAAAAAGAGGAGGGAGATATAGTAAGAAGAAATAGTAGTAATTAATATTCAGAATAAACTTATAAAAAATATTAATATTATATATAAAATAAAAAATAAAAAAGTTCAGTCTATAGATAATATACTATTAGATAGGTTAATACTAAAAGGAGATTCAGAATAAAAGTTGAAAATATAGGAAGAAGCGAAAAAGAATATTACTAATAATTTTATAGTCTAATTTGTAGATATAATTATACTAAAGTTTTTAAATATTCACTCTAGAGAATATTTAATACTAGAGAGATTATATCTAATTCTGGATAAATTTAGTTATCTATATATCTTAGAGAAAAAGCTTCTAATAGAGATCTTAAAAGTAAGAGAGAAAATACTAACTTAGAATTTTAATTATTATAGAAAGATATTAAACTTTATTATGCTACTTTAGATAATTAAGATAATTCTTTATAAAATATAGTAGGCTAAATTAATTTCTATCTTAAAAAGCCTGATAGAGGATATTCTTAAGATCCTGAGAGTATATATTTAGAATAGTATACTGAAATATAGCTATACTGCTTATAGGAATTTATTCTTCTTAGTATAGAAGAAAGATAGTAAGATATAACTAATTAACTTAGTAATAAAAATTAATATAGTTACTATTTAAGATATATAATTTCCTTTAGAAGCTAATAAATTTTCAGAAAACTTTAGTATATATAAACTATTATTATTTTTAGATATTTTTTCTGGATATAACTAAATTCCCTTAGATTCTAAGAGTAGAGATTTAATAATATTTACTATACTACTTAGACTTTTCTAATATTATATCTTTCTAATAGGAAGTATAAACTTAGTTACGTAGTTTATAAGAATTATAATAAGGATCTTTTATAATTTAATTTCTTATTACTATAAAGTTTTCCTAGATAATATTATAATTAAAAGGTTAATAATAACTTATAATAAAGAAGATAATTTATATTATCTTAATATTTATAGATATATTCTAGAATATATTTAGAGTATTATTAAAAGTTTAGTGAATATTAAACTTATAGGATATATAATTGTAGTTGTGAAGTCTTAATAGGTATAATAGATAGTTGTAATAATTAGTTATATCTGTAGAATTTATAGAAGATAGTTTGAGGAGTTGAAGATTATAAAAATTAAGAAATAGAAATACTGTAGTAGTATATTAGAAGTATGATCCTTCTTTAGTATTATAGTATTTTATTGAGGATAGATTTAAAATTATTCTACTATAGTAAGGTTATTTAATAACTTACTAAAGAAGGATATTCCTTTTTAATAGGAATAAGAGTAGATTACTACTATAGAATAACTTAAAAATAAATTTTATAGCTTTCTTATATTTATATTTATTAACTATAATTTTATAGGTAAATAGATATATTTAGTAGTAAATATTAGTAGTATTAGTTAGGGAGTTATATTTGGATAATTTATTAAGTAAAGATAAGTTATTACTTATTTTGAAAGTAGTTTATTTGCAGATATAGAACTTAACTATAATATCAGTAAGAAAATGTTTTGAGGAATATTGAAGATGCTGAAGTGTTTAAGAAACTATTTCTATAGGTGATACTTTTTATTAGAGACTAATATTAAAACTCTTATTATTTAGCTTAATAGTGTTACTTCTAATTTACTAGAGGTATTAGTAATTTATTAAATATTTTAGATTAGAATATTTAACTTTAAGATTAAGTATATTAGTGGGGTAGCTAACTTTATAGCTGACAGTTTTTTATGAAAACTATCTAGACTATCTAATTAAGATAATAAGTAAGGGGAGGGTAATATTAATAACTAGATTAATATACAGATTTTATTTATAGATATAGTAATTAGAAGTTTTTTCGAAAGAGTATATACTATAGGAGATAATTAATATATTAAAGAAGTATTTAACTTAGAAGTTATAATAGATAGAATTAGCTAAATTAATAAAATTTTAATATTTTTAGTAGTAATATTAAACTACTTACAGACTTAATTAAGAGAGATTAAGTAAATAGTTTATAACTTATTAATATTAAAAAAGTTATTTAGAATTAATCCTAACTGATTTAGAGCTTTTAGGTAGAAGGTTTTAATATTCTAATTACAGAATAAGTTACTATTTACCTAATTAATACTATTTTATATAATTCCTTAATATATTATTAATAGGGAAGAATTATAGAGATAATTAATAGTAACTATATATAATAAGAATAGCTATTAAGAATAAGAAACTATTTATAAGAAGTTAGTAGATTGATACTATTAGCCTAATATATATAAAGATATATAAGAGGTAGTAGAATATTATCTAGATTATTAGATGTGGAGAGTATATAGGATAGGAGATCTCTATAATTTTACTATTTTTTAGGGATTTCTATTTAACTATATCTACTTAGATGTCTAGAGAGTGGGAAAATAGTATCTTATTAAAGTAAGAGATATATTTACAGGCTAGCTGGAAACCTAATAGCTTCTATAACTTATTTTAAAGGTAATTATGAAGTTTCTATAGGAAGAGGTTATTATATACTATAGTTTTTATAGAGTCCTTATTATAGATAGAAGGTTAGAAAATAAGAAGTATATTATTAAGTTTAATAAGTAATATAGTTTAAAATATAAAATTACTTTAGTTTATAACCTATAAGTTAATAGAGTAATTAAAGTTAGATATTAACTGATTACTTATATACTATTAGTATAACTATAGAGTAATAATAATAAAGATTCCTAACTCCTTCTGCTAGCTACTTTATTTATAGATTAAATAATAGTTAGAATATTAATAGAGTTTATACTATTCTATTTGAAGTATAGATATAAAATAGTTATATTTATTAAAATACTTATATTAATATAGAAGATACTAAATTAAGTATTAGTAAGAATACTAGAAAAAGAACTAAATATAAAAAGTTATGCTTTTATATAATTAGATAAGAATAGAGAGAAAGTAGTAGTAATAATAGTTAATTAATATAAGAAAGTAGTAGAGAGTTTTAATAAATAAAGAGGGAATATACTATAGGATAAATAACTAGAATTTAGTAATATAGCTTTAGTTTATAATATTAAGTAAGTAATTAATAAATCTTTAGATAGAAAGTTTAAATATAGATAGATAAACTTCTTTCGAATTTATTTAAAAATACTTAATATTTTTTCCTACAGACTTAAAATCTTATCTAGAAAGGAAATTACTAAAATAATATATAGAGGAAATAGGTTAAGGAAATTTATATAAACTCCTTAAGGATATTAGGAATTTTTAGATCTAGATATTTACAGATCTAATTTAGAGAAAGAATTAGTAAAAGTCTTTCCAGTCTAGAGAGAGCTTATAGCTAATAAGGAGGAAGAAGAGGAAGAGGAGGAAGAATTTATAGTTCCGGGTGAAACTAATAGTAATATTTTAGTAGGATTAATAACTTAATAAAAAAAATACCTATTAAATATTAAGTATATAGTAGAGAAGATACTTTAGGATTCTAAATTTAAAATCTGAATTCTAATAATAACTTTATCCTTAAAAGTTTAGTATTAAGATATAATAGTTTAATAATATATATATAATAATTTTAACTTATACTTTTATCTTAAATAGTATAAGTATTTATAGATTAAATTAAGTAATAGAGGTATAAAAGCAAAGATACTTTATTTTTAATAAATTTAAATAATTATAATAAGTATTTACTTTTTATATTATAGGGTAGATTTAATATTTTTAAATAGACTGGATATAATAATTTATATTTACTAAATTAGTATATTTACAGATTTAGTATAATAGTTAATACTATCTATTAAGGTTTCTAAATTTAATATAGTTAGGATAATAATAGGTAGTATTTATAGGTAAATTATTAAGTTGCGAAGTTTATTATTTTTCTTGAGAGAGATATATAGAAGCTTCCAGCTGATAAGATGTAACTTGGAATTTTGGGGAGGGAAGATAACTCTATTTATAAAAAAGATATTATATCAAAGAATAAAAATATAATATATATTTATTACTAAAAGGATTTCTTTATTTATTTCTTTCTTTTTTCTTCTAGTTTTTATTATTTCATTTTCCAATTTATAATAATTAGATATATTTATAGATTTAATAAATAATACCTATTTTGTTTCTCTTAAAGAAATTGATAATATAAGTAAAGGAGTTTCTTTCTCTAGTTTACTAGGAGGTATTACTTTTAAACTAAAGATTAATACTTCTTGATAAGAATAGGAAAGCTGAATATAATAGGTAGATTATATATAAAAGGATAAGCTAAGAAAGTAAAGAAGATATTAGGAATATTAAAATATTCTTTCTATTAAGGGAAAAGTATATTATACTAATAAGTAAAATTAAATAAACTAACTCTACTAATAATAATTTTCTTAAAATTTTGAGAGATTTTAAATTTAGAAATAAGGAGGTTATTATATTTACCACTAAGATAATATATTTTATCTATATAATAGTAGCTAAAACTGAATTTTTAGTAGATAGTATTAAAGTTAAAAGAGTAGATATTCTAAGTTTTATAAAAGAAGTAGTTAGTATAAGAGCCTCTAGGTAATAATATATACTTAAAATATAGATTACAGACTTATAAAGTATTTTATTAATTATAAGTTATATAAGTATATTTTTTATAATAACTTTAAAAGATAGTATTTCGCCTATTATATTCTTAAATAAAAAAGCTATAGATAGTAGTAGGATATTAAAGTAACTTATAGACTTAAGATTTAAACTAATAAGTAATACTGGAATAAATAAATACTTAATGATAAAATATAAATATATTATAGGTATATTCTTAAATAAACTGATAGTCTCGAAATTCTATAAGGATTCTCCAGAAGTTTATCTATATCTTGAGGGGAAGCTTAAAACTATAGATTTAATAGGTAAAAGTAATTTTAGAGTACTTATTCTGAAGTATCTTAATCTTAAGGAATATAAGATTAGCTAAAACCTAAGGATAATAGGTTAGACTATATATTAATTTAGAATAAAATAAGAAAACAAATATATACTGAAAACTTAGAAGGATTAATTGAAACTTATTATAGTATATTATTAATAATATCTAAAGGAATAAAGAAGCTTAAGTTATAAATTAAGTAGATCTTACGAGAGTTATTAAGAAACTATATTTATAGAGTATTTATTACTTTTCCAGAAAGAAAGTAATTAAAATATAATATAGTAGAAGAGATATTTATAGATAAAAGAAAGTAAAAGTAAGAGTTTTAGAGTGATTAATAGAGGAAAAATATCGATTAACTTAGAGGAGAAAGCTTCTTTTTTATATCTACTAAATAATAATAAGATACTTTTTATCTAAATAATAATATTATTTACTTGCTGTTTACTTACTATTTTCGATAGAAGTAGTAATTTACTCTTATATAGAATAATATTTATAATAATTTACTTATTTTCAAATCTATACCTATAAAAAGAGATAGTTTTACTATAGATAAAGAATCTCAGAATTTCCTCTATATATATATTATTCAGCTTAAACTTAAGATCTTACTAACTTAATATTTATATTTATCCCTTTTAACTGAATAATATAACTTAGGTCTATAAATCCCTCCTTTATAATATCTACTTTATAAGAGAGCTAACTTCTCTATATAACTTTAGAGAAAATTCTTTACTAACTATAAATATTAAACTAGTTTTAAAGTTAGTTATTTATAACTTCTATAACTCTGAATAAGTTGATAAAATTATAAAAGAATACTCTATTATATTTACCTCTCTAGACCTTATAATTTAAATACTAGAAATACTAAAAACTCCTCAAGATAGCTAACTATATAGATAATATTCTAACAGTAGTAACTAACTTCTATATTTAGAATTAGGAGTTTATAATAACTAACCTCTAGATCCTTAACTTAATATAGAATCTAACTACTTAAAGCTACCCCTATAGATACTAATAAGAAGTATAATAATAAGAAAATAGCTTCTCAGTATATTTATTAAAATAGTAGATAGACTAACTTTCCCAGTATTATAAAACTTCTTAGATATTTATATTCTAACCTTATATAACCTACTAGTTTATATTAAATTTAGAGAAACTATTAATAGAGATAAATAGATTACTAAATACTAATAGATACTTTAGGAATATACTAAAAAATATAATTTCTGTATTTTAGCAGTATTAAATAAAACCTATAAGGAAAATACTTATTAATATAGATAAAAAGTAAGAGAGAATTATTTCTAAATTATTATTATATAATATAAACTAAGTTAGAGTGAAGTATAAATTTATTTAGTTATTAACTAAAATAAGAGATAAGCTTAATATTAAAATACTTAATAGTATAATAGTAATAGAGAATTGTATTATATAATAGTAATAGTATTTACAAACCCAACTATCTTAAGATAATATTAAAATTCTTTCTATCTGATTACTTAATAGTTATATATTATATATACTAGAAATAATTACTTATAGTAAGTATCCTCTCTTATAATATTTAATTAGTTATAAATTATTCTTAATATAAAATAAATTTTAAAATAACTTACAGGCTATAATATTATTAAAGTAGTATAGAAATTATATCTTAGTTGAGAATTTCATTCTAATATTCCAGCTAAAGAGGATTTAGTATATAATTAACCTAGTTTCTTTAAATAGTTTTAAGACTATAAAGATAATAATAAAATAAATATAACAGTCTAACAGAAGAAGATATAAAATAACTGTAAGATATTCTTAGGAGCTGAATAAGTAAAGCCTAAGAAGCTAAGTACTCTATTAAGTACTAATAATAATATCCTAATAATATTACCTAATAACTTAGAAACTTCACTAGTAGCAGGTAGAAACTATTTTCAGATCCTAAAAATAGTAATCCCTATAATATTATTCTCAGCTACTAAGAAAATAAATATATAGAATATTGTAACTTAATAATAAATTATTTATAAGTTATCTTAGAATCCTACCTACCTACTTCTTAGGAGTTATCAGAAAAAGAATTTATACTGTTAAAACTTACCTCACTATTACTCTAATCCCTATAGACTATAAGTAGGAAGAAGATTTTATTTTATTAATATAGATCTACTTAAACTAGTATTCTTAGTTTTAGAATATAGTTAAAAGCTGATATTAAACTAGTAAAAGCTATTTACTACTATATATTAATATAGAAATAGCTAAATTTTAGTAAACTATTTTATTAGTTACTATAAAAGAAATCTAAATCTAAACTATCTAAGAGGTAATAAATTACAGAAAGAAGTTAAGTAGTATATATTATTATATAATACAGAGGAAACTCTTTAACTAGAGGGATATCTAGATAACTTTAAACTTATTATTTTATTTAGAATAAATTTATAAATAGGATTAGTTAGTTTATTTTATATTAATAATTAATCCCCTTAGAATGTATAGGTAAGTATACTTATTAATAGTAATACTTATAATATGAAATATAATATTAATAATTGCTAGAAGTATTAACTTTTTAATATTAATATTATAGTTTTCTTATATTACTATAGTGGAAACTATTAAATTAATTTTACTATAAATTAGCTTTGTAGCTTTATATTTTATTTAGATTCTTTATAGAGACTAAATAGTAATAATAACTTTATTAAAGAGGTTAATAACTTACTAGAGTTCTACAGAAGTATAAGTATATCTAAAGATATTCTTTAGATCCTGAGAGCTAATATTTAGATTATCTTAATTAAATAGTAACTAGATAGATATATATATAGCCTTAAAGCTGTAAAATAGTCTTAAGTTTATATTTATAATAAGGTTCTTAATCCTAAAGAAAACTTTTAGTATACTAAAAACCTCTAATAATATAGAAATAAGAATTACCTTCTTACTTATAGATAGTAGTTAGCTATTAGTAAAATATTCAGACCCTACTAAATAGTTTATAGTACTCCACCCTCATATCTAGTAACTATAAAATAGTATCACTAAAGTTATAGTAAATATTTAATATCAAACTTTATAATAATTACTTTTTAGATATCTATTCAAAATTTATAAATCTAATCCATAAAGAAAATAACTAGTATATTATATTTAAGCTCTCTAGATATAATAGAAGTTAATAGAACTTTAGTATTACTTAATATCCAGCTACTAAAACCTAGAATATCTAAATTATAAATAACTCTAAAATCTAATTATATACTAAAGAAAGATATTTACAAATCTAATAAAGATATAAATACTACTCTAAAATATAGTAGAAAAATCTAGTAATATAGTTTTTCTAGATAACTAATATAACTTATATAACTAATTATCAGTTAGCTATTAATAATATTAATCCCTATAGAATAATTACTATTACTATACTTTAGTTACCTAATTAGAATAGACTTTACGTCTATTAGACGTTATCTGAGAAACTAATTTATAAATTAATATATAGATTAATAGTAATAGATTTCGCAGAATACTCCTTAGGGATCTACTAATTATTCCTTTTCTCACCCTAAAACTTAGGAAAGATAGCCTCACTTTATATAGAGTCTTAAATAGAATTAGTAGGAAAGGGATTATAATAATTAATATTATCTTAAAAGTTACTATATATAAGAGGATTACTAGTAACTACTATACTCTAGTTAGAGAGAGTTACAATATTATAGATAGATTTCTTTATTTTAGTTAAGCTTATTATATAGAAGCTTAGAATAAACCTAAGGGGAAGATTATAATAAAGTTAAGCCTATAAATAGGCTTATTTACGTAATATAAGTAGCTTTATAAGTATAAATAGTGAGGTTTATAATAGATAGATAGAAAGAAAAAACAACTTCTCTTCTCCCCAGAATTCAAAACCTACTATTCAGATCAACTTAGCTTTTAGACTAAAGATCTACAAATATAATTCTGCACTTTTAAAATATTTTTCTAATATTTTCCATCTATTTTTACTTCTCTCAGGTTTCATAGCTGGGAGTAGTTAGTTAGTTTTAGTCCAGATAGACCCTCTCAGCTATAGCCTATTTCACTACTTAAATAATTTTATTAATAATATTAAAGATACTAAAGTATCTTCTAGTTTTCTTAATCCTCTAGTTTCTACCTCTTTCTATTTACTTTATTTCTTTAACCTAGCTCTTAATAGACTGCTATATTTAATACTATATAGTAACTTTTCTCTTAATATTTATAAGTTTAAACTTATCTTCTTTTCTACTTTTTTTCTACTCCTATTTAATAACTAGATCTTATAATTCTAATTCTTTATTTAGATTACTAAATTTATATTATTTCTAGTAAACTATTTCTTAATATTTCTTCAGTTAGGCTATTTCCAGAATAGTAAGTATTAGTAGAAGTCTAATAGTTAGTATTCTATAATAGACTAATTACTTCAGAATATCTGTAAATTCTTAGGCTTCCGTCTATACTTAAGTATTATCTTTCTGCTTTTCTATCTGCTCTAGTTACTAAGTAGCTTAATTTAGTATATCTAGCCTCTATTATATACTTCCTGATAGAATTTATATATAGGAATCTCAGCTTATTCTTTTAGCTTCTAAGTTATCTTAGTAGTTTAGATTTTTCTAAATTTTAGAGATTTTTTTATTAAGATTTTCTATTAGTTTCTCTTTAATTAATAAGTAGGAAAATTATATTATATATTTAGATATTTCTATATCTTCTATATTTTTAGTTATTATAAAAGCTATTAGGGTTTTTTTTAGTAAGTATACTTATAGTTAGATATTTAAAGTATTTAGAATAGAGAGTTATAATATTATATAGTTTAATATTATTAATCTTTTTCCTTCTAAATTCTTTAGAGTTCTATTAGTTTATAAGCTATTAACTTTTAGTATAGATTAGTTAGTTATTATTATTATATTATATTATATTAAAAATATAAAAATAGTAACTATAATATCTCTTTTTATTAGCTAGGAATATCCTCCAGTTTAGTAAAACTTCTATATATTTAGTAGAAACTACTTTTAGGTTTATTTTTCAATAATATTATCTATTTAGATCTACTATAATTATCACTTTTATTTACTAGTATAGTTATTTATATATAAGGCTGGATACCCCCCCTTAGTAGAGGAGATATCTGCCTCTAGATACTATTGAAAATTTAGCAAAAAGCATTATGATTCTTCTAAGAATGTTGCCTAGTGGGTGTGGCTAATGTAGCTAATGCAGAGCTATGTATGTAGAGGGGTTTGTCCTTGTTGGGTTTGCTTAGTCATATTGGTCATCCACACACCGACTTCGCCTCACACCCACATATTGAAAGCACGTCCCGTCCTCTGTCTCATCGAGACCTCCATGACCCTGCTGTCTGGATAATGCTCCGAGCCCAGCGGTGCATCCGCCGCGTTTAGCTGACCGGTCGTGCGTGCGGGCTTCATCCATGATCGCCGCCATCCACCTTCATGCGCACCTTTCGTCGTCTTGGGCCTGGTATAACCAAGTGAGCGTACACAGAAGTCCCTAGGCGCCAATTGCCGCCGCGTTCCAGAACTGGGTAGTCTTTCATCCACCGCTCGTTGAATTACGCATATCCACGTGTCAGCCAACCACTGCTCACCATTGCTCTGTAACTTGACTTCCTCAGCTGCCTTCTACAATAGCCATCATCGTCAACTACCTATCCAGTGTGCCGCATCAGCTCATCTCGCTCATATTAGCCCTGCACGTCGTCACTGGATTCTTCCACATAACAATGCAGCTCCGGCCCGCTCTACATGGCCGGCCTGAACGATCATCGTACATCGTTGTCCGGAGAAGGTAGCGATATTTGGACTCGTGTCGAGCTAGGTCACAACCCTCTCGAGAGAGCCATGCCGTAAACTCATCTTCTGGGTTGTCGACTACCTTATCTAAATCCTATGTTCACTCATCGACAACACCCTACACCCTCTTGCTGACTTCTCCCACCGCTACCATGACCTTGTCGTGTGATCTTCTGAGACATCCATCCAGCGACTCATGGCGGTCAACGTCCAAGGCGCCATATGCACCCCACGTTTAGTCACCCAGCGTGAAGCAGCCAATCTCAAAGTAAACAACATTGTCTTGGCTTTACGGCCGTCTTGCGGGCCTCGGGCTCCCGTCCGTCAGCTCCCACCAACCTTGGCTCCCTCCTCGTCCCACTCCACGGCAATCGGCTCGTGATTGCCCGAGAACTTCTGTCCACCAAACCACAGCTCGAAACGGAGGTCGGCCGGCGCGACAATGACCCGGATATCAAAGTTCAACATGTAATAGGTATGCCCTCTGGAGAAGCATGTCCCCCGCTTATGCTTCAGTACCAGCTGTTCTTGTTGCACTCCGGTGAGGTTGCTTTTGACGTCGCACAGTTTCGTTACGCCAGCTGTAACCAAAGTTAGCCGGCTCTTGGACTGCTCCAGCGTGTGCCATTGGGTGGACCACTGACCATGCCTCAAGCTCTTTGGCAGAAAGGATGGCTCATTATGGGAAATGACGATATTGGCATCCCACAATCTTCGCGTCTCCCCCGGGCTCAAGGTGATTGCCAACGAATGCAGGAGTGGGTTGTTCGGGTCAACATTGTCGCCCTGTCAGTTTGTTAGCAACACATCGCTACATTACTGGCCACGACTGACCTTGCGGATGAGCCATCGAATCTGATTAATGGCCCATCTCTTTTTGGGGTCAAAAGTATCGTTCCGAATCTCCTCGTCAAAGTGCTCCTGCGGCGAGTAGATTTCTTTGATAACCACCCCATAACTGGCTCGAGCTATCCTAGTCGCCAGCACAGAAAGTCTGCCGGTCTCCATCCGCTGTTGATGATCGAGCACGAGGCCGCGAACAACCACCAACTGAGGATCTTGGCATGGCACTACCGAGATCTGGGTCGCGTTTTGATGCGCATAGTTCCGAAACTGATGCTGGAGACTACTTCGTACGTACGTCGAGCCCCCTAGACCCCCGGACAGCACCAGGTATTCCTATCATGTCGTCAGCTAAGCAACAGCTGGAGACGTATCCCGGCAGAACCTACAATGTCCTGCGGCTGCTGTCTCTGTATCAGCCTGTCCAGTTGCTCCCTGATACACCGCATGATTCCGTGAATCTGCACATCAAAGAGCTTCTGTATCTCCTGCCTTGGACTGACGTCAGTAGGCGCCAGTATTCGGTTCTCGATCCGACTTACACAGAAAACAACATGCGGCCGCTCTCAATCCGTAATCCAGCGTGGTTGAAGTCATGCGCCACCCCCTCCAACTGTATCTTGAACACGGGGTACATGTATGCCTTCTCTCCAAATTTGTGCTTTACTGTCTTGAAGTTGTAGCTTCTCGACATGCGAAACGCGAGATCGTGGGGAAGCTGTTTCTGAGCATCCGGCCACTCGGCCAAGCGCTCGTTTACCAACCTCACAAAGGCAACGTCAATCAACGACGCCCCTATTCCCACCCCCTTCACCTCGGAGATTTGCCTCATCTGTGGATATTGGCTGTCTGTCGATGTGATCTGCATCACCGCCAGGTCTGTCGTTCCACCGCCGGCGTCGACGGTCAGGAACAGACTGCCGGTATGAAAGTCAATGGCGCTTGTCTTCAATGTCGCGACGGCGGCGGCCTCTGCCTCGGTCAAGTCGACCTGAGCGTAGTGCCTCAGTCCCTCGGCACCAAAACCTGCGTCGTGGACGATGCCCTTGAACAGATTGATGGTCGCCATCTTCGTCCAGGTCGTCGGCACGCTGAACACAAAGGTCACTGCCATGTCCGTCCAGCCTCCGGAGTGGCGTCGACCGAGCTGCGTCTCGATTGTCTCCTTGACGTGCGCGTAAACCTCGCGCAGAAAGTCCGTCACCAATTTCTTTGCTTCCGAAACGTTGCGCGGCGCGTTGGGAAGTCCCTGCTTGTGCCATGCCTCCAACGTGCCCTCGTCGATGAAGATCTTGAAGAACTCGCGGCGTGTCTTGCCGGGCGAGTTCTCTTCTTCGTCGGAGCACATGAAGCCCCATTTGGAAAGACTCCCGTCCGCGTTGTACGTGAGAACGGTCGGCACTTTGCGCTCGCCTCGGTCGCCGCTGCCGGGCCACTCATTGATGACTTGTATGGGCGTCCTCGGAGTCATCCAGGCAACGCCTGATCTCATCAGCGACGCGTCTCGCGAGACACTCAAGGATTCTCGGGTTACCTGTGAAGGTCGTTCCGAGGTCTATGGAGACCAGGACATCTGGCCTTTCAGTCATGTTTGGCCTGGTTGCTGCGAAGGCACTTCCCAATGGGCGTTGTCATATGACCGGACTTGGAAGCAAATGGGGGGTAAATGAAGAAGTCAGAGTCTAATGATGTCTTCTGGCACGTCAGAAAATCCAAAGGCCTCAAGAGTCCAGGCTGGAGTGTGAGGCTGAAGTGTGAGGTTGCTCTGTGAGTCTGCCATCTGCATGACGAAGGGGCGTGGCAGGCTACATGTCGTCTTCACGTGGTCCTACCTGTGGCGACAGCAATCTTGGAACAATGACCCAATACGGGAGCTTTTTCAATGGAAGCACAGAGAGAATGGAAGCACAGAGAGGACGCGTTGGGCCGAGGGGGGTTCCTCGGCCCTCGTATCATCGACCAACCAGTTGGGCTGTTTCTTGCGTTTTTCTTCGGACTTCGCCCCAGGCCAACGACTAGTCAACACAAATAAGAGAGGCGGAAATGACCTACTCTGGATATCAGGCTGCAGGAGAGCAAGGCACCGTCGACTACGGATACATTACACCTACTCCCGCGTTGCAACGCAGAGCACATATCGTTATGCTCACCCCCACCGTCGTGCCTGTCAGCTCGACTTTGTCAGAATCAACTCTTACTCTCTTCATTGTCCCCTCAAGGTAGGTTGGACGTAACGCTGTCCTGAAAGCACTCCTCGAGGCAGGTTGGTAAAGCATTCTTATTCTTCATCATTCTCGATCTCCCCATTCAACTCGCACACTTCACCTGACCCTTCTCACCTTGCCCTTCAGTTTCGTATTCTCGCTGCGGTAATGGCTGCACAACCGTCAAATATAGTCACTGATTTGCACACCTATTACAAGGGCTCCGCGCCAGTTACTGTCCCAATCACTCTGACTCTCACGCCTGACCCAGTCGCGCCTCCGGATGTCACAGTCGCGTCTTCCACTCTTGCAACATATGTCTCGTCCTCGACCCTTTCTGACGTGCTCGGTACTTCATCAGCGCAGTCAACCTGGCAGAACCACACAAGAAGCGGTTGGTCTCCAACTTCAAGCACTCCGAGACCGAAAAACATATCACGCTCTGGGCTATCATCAGATGAGATCGCAGGGACGGCCATCGGCTGTCTTGTCGCCGGTCTTCTCATCGGTGGTCTTGTCGCCTTCCTGTTCCTTCGCCGCCAATTTCGACAGCGCTCCTCGCCATCTTCGTCTGGATCTGGGTCCGGGGCCGGACAGATAACACTTGCTACAGAATCCAAGGCTTTTGGGCCCCCTTCCTCAGTCACCGACAGTCACGACATCCAACTGACTCGGTTTCTTCTCGACGTGACGCCCGACAAGGACCTTTCGAGCGAGCTTCAGTCGCTGGGCGAGCTCATCCGGCAACACGTGGACAATCACTATCATTCAAGGCCCGTTCAAGCCAGTCCCCAGCCCCTCGTCTCTGCATTACGCAGCTTGGGATTTGGGGACACTTCGACCTTGACAGTCGAGGAGGCCGTCGGGGCCTGCATCGACCCTCAAAGTCGCCAGGCGGGCCTTCAGCATGTCATAGCACTTCTGGTATTCACGAGCATTGACTTCAGCTCTCGCAGCTCAGACTCTCGTCATTCCATGCTTCCCAATACGGTATCTTCTCTTTTACAGTCGATGCCTCCCCCAGAGGCACGAGGCAGCGAGAAGGAAGGTGAGATCAAAGTCTTCTCCGGCCAGCTGCACAAAACTGACCGCTTAGCCGTTTCACTTGCCCTCTCGAGATGGCGTACGTTATCGGCCTTTCTCCTCCACCCCATGCGCAGCCAACGAACACCGCTCTCTCCCGCCCAGTCCGAAGTCTTTCCCAAAGCCAAGGACTTTGCCGCGGCACTCAACACATACCTCGGCCACTTCTCACACGCAGACCAAGGCCAACAGCGGCAGGTGGATCACCTCCAGGCAGTCATCCTGGAATGTGCAAAATTCGGCTACGAGATCCTGTCTCAGCCTGGTGAATGGCGCCTCACGTATTTCACCGATGCAGGCGTGACTGGCACCACTGCCGTTGTAGTGTGTCCCGGCTTGGAAAAGCTCGGCAGCAAGGATGGAACGATGTATAAGAACCCTCAGCGTGCTGTGATGCCACTTGTTGCGCCTCTTTCTCATCAAAGCCGGTGAATATAAGGAGTGGAAACATATTGATGGTTGAGCCTCCAGCCAGGCGTGCCTTGTAGCTTCGGTATCACTTCTCCTTGGGCATTGCAAATATAAACTTGAACAAAAGCCGCAACAATCTGTCCACGCCGCAGATTTGAACAGCAACGTAGGGCTCCAGTGGGGCATGCCCAATGTGTGCTCCGCGCATAACATCCTTCAGGCCAAACTAACACCAGCCTGATTTGGTTCGAGTCGAACGTGCAGACGCAGGCAGCCAACTAGTAGGCGATTGGTCCCCATGGTCATTAAGTGCTCTGATAAGGACTAGATTTCATGCCATATGCAAGAGCGAGGGGTCTCATCCTTCCTGCGACCCGCATATCAGCTCTCGCGACGGAGTCACTCAAGCACCTCATGGCCAATGGTCACCCGTATCATGCCCCACCTCTTGAGCCTGCGTAAGATCAGTAGATTGGGGAGAAAAGCGAGGGAGGCACTGCGGACGTCAGGTGGTCTATGTGTTGGTTTGGGCGCTGGAATAATACGTCCCCTCGTCATCCTTGGCATGGGCTGTTTTTCTCCAGACGGGGGAAAAGCTCGTCAACAATGCCCACGAAACAGTATGAGGCTGTGGTATCTTGTTGGCTTGAGGTGGGAGAACTCACGCAACAGGGCGCTGACCACCCATAAAGGAATATGCATATCTCGGCGTCAAACTCTAGGACTTGATTGGAAGGGCGGCTAATATGCGTCCACGTCGACATTATGCCAGTTAATTAATACGCGTCAAGCCACTGTCCACGTTGAAAACCTATGGACTTACGGGCAGTGGTAGCTCACACGTCGCGCAGCTCACCCTCAGCCTTCGGGAGACGGCTTTGCCAAGGCAGCCTGCTGCAACCGTTGGCTATTTCCTGCCAAGACGCAGCCAGCCTGCTTCAAGACACCCTTGGAAAGATAACGAGTCCCCTGAGCTTGCAGCAGCTGGACTCAAGGGTCATACCAAGCGTTGAGAGTGCCGACTTGTTTGTTTGGGGGCATGTTGGTTTTAGATGCACTCCCATGCCAATCTCGAACCTGAGTACCAACACTCGTGATGCAGCCTGGTTCCAGGCTCTCGCATCCTGGTATTCCGGGCCAGCCACCGCAGAGTAAGCTATTGGCTGCAACATGGCGACTAGGGAAGAAGTTGAAGATCTGGTCATGCCAGCTGGATCCTCGTTTAGAAGCGATTGTCTTTCGAAGGATCATATCCGCCGACAAGGCTCCGTCGGACTTGGAAGCCTCCAGATTCTTCCTCTTAGTTCCAGTTCCTTTCTCATTACTGCATTTACCCAAGGCCAGAAGCTTTCCCGTGTGCAAACGCCCGCGGAGACTCCTACGGCGCCGTGGCCTCATGTGGATTTCGTCTGCTTTCTGCGAGTGACTATTCCTACTGGAATAGCCCCCCTTACCTGTGGATCTTGAGTCTCTTTCCGGGACACTGCAGTCCTGCCTGTTTTACAAAATAGTACCAAGCCTGGTCTACGGGCTAACAAATTCTCTCAGGCAGCCGGTCAGGGCAGACCCAGGTACGAGAAAACTATTAGAGGCATCAAGATGGCGCTTCCAATCTCCCTGCCCTACTTTACCGACGAGCCGGACGTAGGCATGGAACCCTCGCAAATCTCAGTCACGGCTATCCAACCTACTTATCAACATCTGCTATCCAGCAATGACGCAGAAACCACTCCATTCCAGGTTCAGCGTTGTCTAGAGCTTGTTCAGACGTGTCACAGAGACTTACAGCACCTCATCGACATTCGTAACGAGTGTCTACCCGCTCTTCGACAGACTCCAATCATCCTTAAACGAGTCGACGACATTATCGGGGCTGCGCACAAGAGTTTGGTAGATGTTGGTCAGATCGTTGAAAAATGTCGACCAGCGGCCAACAATGGCAAAGTGCCTTTAAGGAACAAAATCGGATGGGCCTTGTTCGACTCCCGAGATTTTCGAGCTCAGGAGCCGGTGATCAGTCGCAATCATTCAGCTGTTCTCTCCGAGATGGGTTTCTTGCGGCAATCGGTGTTGCTGGCTTCGGAATCCCCCCAGCAGCCACGCCTGGTAGAGGCGAGGAGAGATTTCGGCTCTGACACGGCAATCTTCGATAATGTAGCTCTCTTGAGTGACCTCATGGGTGGAATGTCCAACCCAGGTAAGCATCTACAGGTTTCATTCTCCATACGTCTCGGTTCCGTTTTGATCTCGGGGAGACTAAGTCAGGCTCTATGATAGGACATCCGTCATCCGAACAGCCCTTGTCGATGCCGAAAATAATCATGACGACGGACCTCAGACCGAGCGACTCCATATCGTTCGACGCTTCTTCTAACGCAACGGGCACGACGGCAACACAACCCTCCTATGCGCCAACTGAGAGCCGTGCGTTTTCATACGAACTCGAGGCTTTATCCGAAACTACACTGCTATCTTCAACGTTGAGTCCACAATCGAGACCAAGCTCCCAGTTTGATATGCCTGGATTTGTGCATGAACCGACCCAGTTCGAAATAGCGTCCCATCCATCCTATCGCAGCGCCGGCGCAGTGTCGTCTTCCGACTGGGAACGCAATCAAATCATCTTTGACGGATCATCCACCGTATCTGCCATGGATGACAGCATTCCTGATCATCAGACAGATGCCAGAAACCCGATCAGAGTTCCATCCCCTTCCCCTTCCGCCTCGTCTTCCCGCGCGCATTCTGAAGCCCCGTGCAAGGGCGAGAACAGGCTAAACGACCAACCTGTTGAGCCAGAGGCACCTCAGAGGGCATCCCTCAGGCGATACTCACATTTGTCTGATTACTTCAGACGGAGAAGGGCAATACCACACAGCATGACAGCACCTGGCGACCTTGACACCAACAAAAACCTCAGACATTCCGAGTCCCACGCAGACCTATTTCCAGCGCATGCCATACCACGATCGGGCACGACGTCATCACGTGCGACGCTCACAGGCAAATGGTTTTCCCCGGATTCCATCCACATCTGGCCGAAAAGAAGCAGACCATCTGCCGTTTCTGGGAGCAGAATGGCTGACGACGAGCCCCCGACGCCCAAAAGAGATTTCAAAGAGGTAGACGAGAATGAGAATGCGCCTACCGCTGCTGGAGAGTATAGTCAAGTAATCGACGACTTGGATCTTGAATGGAGACATTCATGCGCTCCAATGGGTACCAGCACTCGAAGTGTCACACCCATTCCATCGAGGCCCCAATCAACACAACCTGTCACCCCATGGCAACCGGCAGACCGCCCAGAAAGACCAAGACCCGACATCAAGTCGCAAAGCGACTCGACCGTCGCATTTGCATCGGCGTTCTGGGGTCACAATGCCACGAAAGAGCCTGGAAATCGAGGGTTGGTTGATAGCGCGGAGGTTGATGTGCATGGACTGGCGCCAGATCTTTCGGCGAACAAACATACACGACACGAGAGCTGGCATGCACAAGTACCTTCAGAAGGAAAATCAAGGACCTCCGCGCCTGTTCCCGCCCGTGTCGAGAATATTGCCGAGCTTCCATAGATGAGATCTCCAGTCCATTCGGAGCATGCACACGGCATCAGTAGGAAATGTCTTACGCTGACACCATCAAGCACTCCAATCTTGGAGCTGCAGGGAAGTCATGGGAGCGTAGAATTTAGCGCCTTTTATGGCCGAATATCTAGATTTCGACTGTTCTGAAAGTGACAGAAGACCATCCTCAGCCACTATGTACGAATCGCCAGATCAACTTCATCATCGGTGACCTCGACTCCAAGGAGCCACCCAAAGCCCTTTGCAGAGTCTGCATGGTACACAGACGTTAAATTAGACGTTGGCATAACGTCAGCAAACCCATGTGGGAGCCCGGGATACACATCGATCTTGGTTAACACGCCGTTGTCTCGAAGCATCTTCTCGTATATCATGCCGTCATCCCTGAACGCGTCTTGCCCACAGACTTGGAAGTAGACGGGGCATAGCCCCTTGTGAGCGTTATTGTCGTTGAATGGAGAGAAATCGGTTGACATGACATCAGGACCGTACAGTTCGCGAATTCTTTCAGCCGTTGCCGTGTTGATGATGAGAGTGTCAGTGTTTTGGTCTCGAGATAACCACAGGTGCTCGTACGTCCCCGGGACGATTTCGCGCTCAAGAAGCCACGGAATAGTGAGCCAAACGCCCACCAGACGAGGAGACCTCTTTGCGGAGAACCATTTCTGGGCTGTGACAGCTACCAAGTTGGCACCGGCTGATACCCCGCCTAGGATGAAGCTCATTTTCGTGAAGTCGCCTAGCTCACGGGTGCGCGGATGTTCGGAGAATATCCAGTTGACCGAGTCCCAGACGTCGTTTGGTGCGGCTGGGAACTTGTGATCGGGAGCGAGTCTGTAGGCGATGTTGATGACGGTTATTCCGAATAGCTTCGTCAGAGCCCGCGAGTAATGAGCGACGTGAGTTGGGTGACCGATGGTAAAGCCCCCGCCGTGTACCAAAACCACACACGGTCGTCCGTTGACCGAAACCTCGGGCTTGAAAACCCTCGCGGGATTCTCGTAGCCGTCCCTCATCGGAACTTTGACGTCAAATTCGTGGGCCGAATCTTGTGTGCCAGGCACTGCTTGTCGCGCAGCAGCCTGTGATCGGACCATGGTATCAAGAATGGCTTCGAGCCGTGGCAAGAACTCTTTTCCATTGTTGGCGAGGAACTGTGTAGCAAGGTTAAGATCCAGCTGGTGGCAGCTTTGCCGGTACGAGAATGACAGACCTCAGTAAATCGTGGGCTTTGAGATTTCATTAGTTATTAATACACAAGAAGGCAACAGGACGGGCAGCTCATACTCAGCTTTGCCGAGCCGGAGAAGCTCGTCTTTGGTTTGATACAAGGACATGACGTGCAAGTTATTGTTCCCTCGCAGGATCCGTTGCGTCAATAGATGATATGCATTGATGCGATCAGGCCTGTTGCAATAAGACTGGGAGAGGGCAGCTATTTATATTGCAACGGAGCTGGTGGAGAAGCACTATTACATTGATCGTCGTTCTAACAATAGGTACATGATACCGAACCTCGACTCACTCACTGTGTCACATGCGGACTGATGCATATTTTTTGCAAGCCTGGACAAATCATGACAGGGAATGGTAAGCCAGTCTTCTTGGAATGCATCACCAACCTGCTGAACCAAGCCCGCCAAGCCATGTGCGAACAATGGCTCATCATGCATAAATGTGCTGTGGCTCGCAGGATTCGTCTGCGTTGTTTGCGGGAGTTTGCTACAAACATCCCAAAGTCACGCCAGACTAAACATACGATTCGATATCGAGAGCGGGACATCAGTCGCGACAGCACGCTTCTCGAATAGATGCCGGAGGTCACGGAGCTTGTGCTGGGCGAGAAGAATAATATTCGGGCTAGCTGCCGAGACGTGCTGAGCCGTTTCACAACTAACAATAACCAATACTTGCCTGTGCCTCCGAAAATGACCGGCTACTTTGTGGAGTGTCTCTTCACCTTCTTCTTGGGCCGTAATTCATCGGCGTAAATGTCGAAGAACGACTCGGGCTCCGTTGGGTGATTCCCAGTTACATCGTGAAAGGCAGTCGTGGCGATGTAGTTCGTCTTGCCCTCGCGGACCAACTGGTAGTATTCCAACAGGTACTGCTGCTCGGAAGAGTCGATATCGGATTGCGTCTTCAACAGCTTCCTTGCCTCGGCCCTGGCAGATTACGTTCGAACATCAGCAATTCCATCCTCATATATCCAGCATGATCGACAAGGCTCACTCTGAAATGTTTTCAAACTGCATGTCAGCGCCCAAAGCTTTGCTGGCGGCCGTCGCTAATTCTTTCCCCGCGCATAGCTGGGGACCTGAGTTGTTCATATAGTCAGCTGTTGAGCGTCCCGGACGGAATCGAACGGGCGTCCGCATTCTCACCAGTAACAACCATCATTTGCCCACGATGCCTATCGTCAAATCCTTGCTTTCCCTTGCCTGTCAAGACATGGGCAGCCACCTGGGCGACATCCTGGTCCAGAGTAAGAGCTAAAGAAACGATTCGCGACGTGGTGACATTACTCCTAGAGCCACAGGAGCAAACTTGTGATTCTCTCCAATCGGCAAAGGTAATATTCCATCTTGATGCGCTTGGGGAGAGTAGAGAAGCAAGTTTTCGGCGTAAAAGCCGGCCCTCCGTCGAATCAGCCACCTGTCCGTTTGCCAGAGCTTGCATGGTAGACCTACCGAATCACGCAGGGCGAATGCCCGGTCGATACTTCCGGATCGCCTTTTGCTTCCAGCACCAAGCTCTCGAGATCAATAAACTCACGAAGTCTCGGCTGCTTCAGGGGATCGGCGTAATCACACCCCGCCGAGCTGATGAACAGGACATTCGGTATGTCTGCTTTCTTGGCGGCATTGATGAGTTCGACGGTGATGTCGAATTTCTCCTCATGAGCAGGCGGGATGAGGCAGATGGTATCACACCCTGTCTCTTTCAGGGAAGTAACCATGGCGCGTTCTTTTCCAGGTGCGTGATGAAAAATCGACACTCCCATGTCTCGGAGCTCTCGGGCACGCGGTGACTGGGGATTGAGCGACAGGCCGACCACGGAGTCCACCTTGCCGGAGAAGTCGCGGTTCTTCAGAATGAGCTCCGCGATGAGGAATCCAGTTTGACCGTCGACTGCCGTGATACAGACATTGCGAGACATGATGGAATCAACTTGTCAAGTCAGAGACCTTTTTTGAAAAGAGTTGTTCGTGAGGAATGTCTGATCCATCCGAGCGGGAATTCAGCTGCTGAAATATATCAGCTGTGTGCTTACACGTTGCTGCGAACAACATCATTGAACCGTCATCTTGCTCGGTTGACTGCTGTAGCTGTTTGCTGAGGGGCTGGAAACATTCATCAGTCACCGATCATTTGTTCATACACAGCCAAATGATGACGCCTGCCCAGCGTCACCGCGCGGCGAGCGGCATACACCCTGCGAATAACAAATGGGAAAGTTCTTGCTTGAAGATGACAAAGATTATTTGGTAGATGACCCTTGGATTCGGTGTCAGGCGTCAATGATAATATCGACCAATGTTGCCAAACATCTTGCGATCCGAACCTAAAACCAAAGTCGCTCTAGATGTGTGATCGAAGATATGTCCGTCTCTGAATGTTCTCTATACTTGTGACAAACGTTTGTCTCCTTTCTTTTTCGCCAAATAGCAGCAGGGTTATATCCCCGCCAGTGACTACCTCAATCTCAATGGAGCATTGAACGACTATAAGAATAATCATCAGTCTAATAGGGATATCCTGCTGACAAATTTCCCTCCATCCACCTCGCCATGCAGAAACTAGGATAGGATACAGAGACCAGGACAGCATGAGCTGCTCCTGGAAAAAGGGTCCGTGTCTCCGGACAACAGTTGCCGAGGTGGAATCGAAGACGTGTATCACTAATACCATGATCTTGGGTGAAGGGTTCAAAAAGCACTTCTTAGCCTGCTTGAGAAACCACCTAGTGCAAGAAGACCATGTCTTCTCCGGGATCCCTGATTGTTCATATTAGGTACAACAGCATACAAAGATATTCACTTGCGTGTGTGACCATCTTCGAAGGTGCCGATGGAGAATGCGGCCAGGAACTTGGTGCCAATGGGAAGCCAGTTCTTGCGAGAACGGGCTGCTGCAGGTCTACAATAGAGTGAACTTTGAACACCAGGACTTGCTTCCGAAGAAGCGGCAGCCCCTCGTCGTTTGGCCAATTGTTCTTGATTCGAATTGTCACGTCTCCGGCGGTACTGTTGGCAGATTGGATCATCTTGGAGCCTGTCGACTTTTGCAGGACATCTTGCTTTCTTGAAGGTGCAATTGTCTTCTTCCGAACGCGAACGGATACGCCATCTCCTTGTCAGCAATCACATCCCGGTGGGAGGCTTGTGGGATTTCACGACTATGATGGCCGACGGCGTCTACGAAATGAGAAGCTGTGCGGAAATGCCTCATACATACCATGAAGACCTTCGAATGAAGGGTCGGCTCTTTTTCAGTAACCTACTGTTCACGTGATGCTACAAGTAGTCATGCTCGCTCCTCATATCAGCTGCACCAAAGCACCGCTCTGAATGAAAGCTTGCCGCGGCCGCATGGTATTACCATTTGAAGCCCATTCCTGGAACCCAAGTAGGCGACGTTTCACTTGCTTCCGATATCCCCGTTGAGCTTGTCTGCGTTCGATTATTTCCGTACCTTGTTCGACCGGGACACCGGAATGGTAAGCGCAGATCCAAGACTGGACAGTCTTCAGAGTCCAACTAGCGACCCTGGTGTTATATGACAGCATCGAATTGTGACCATGCGACGCGCCTGCGTAAGCGAGCTTGATGTGTCGTCAGAGCCTGTACTACGCCGTGCGGCCGCAGTCTGCGGCGAATGAGAATGACCCACGAGCATCATGGAATTCTGCCCGGTGGCAATTGCAGAATCGGCCGGTACAACGAAGATTGAACAATGATTTTGATTCGCGCAAATATCTCGGGTCATCTAGGCGTTTTCTCATAAAAGATACAATCGACATCGCGAATCCCTTCTCGGCAATGAGCTGACAGCGACTGCGGCCTGCAGCCAAGACCATCCCGGGATCATCTCACCCCTGGGAATATTGCCTGAAATTTCTCACCCAGGGCCGTACCGTACCGTAATGCATGCCTCTTTGAGAACCAACAATCACATGGCGCAAGAATCTGGTTCTGCAAATAAAAGAAGACCTCAATCCGGTGGATGTTTCTCGTTGTTTGTTTCTGTTCCGTGTCGCGTTGGCACCATCATTCGTAATCATGGCGGCTTCAAGACTGATAGTTGGCTTCGCTGCCTCGCTTCTCATCTTCTTCGTTATCGACTGGTTCTTGCGGGCGAGGAAGAAGCCCAATCGCCGCCCTCTTCCTCCCGGCCCAAAAGGCCTTCCCCTCGTTGGCAACATAAATGATTTGCCTCGACCGACGGATTTTGGTGCTCACCATTGGCTGAAACACAAGGACTTGTACGGTAGGGTAAACTTCCAACAAGCCCAATCGAAGAATTAGTGACCTGACCACGTCTTAGGCCCAATTAGTTCTCTAACGGTGATGGGCCAAACGTTGGTCATCATCAACGACCCCCTTGTCGCTTTCGAGATACTCGAAAAGAGGTCATCCGAATTCTCCTCAAGACCAACAATAGTCTTCGCTGGCGAACTGTAAGTGTTTCTGTACCACAATCGCGTCATTTTGCTTTGGATTCTTTCGTCTAACATGTCAGTGTCGGGTGGAACCTCGCCACTGGTGGTCTGAGATACGACGATACGTTGCGTCTGCATCGAAAGGCATTTGCTCGAATTATCGGGACAAAGTCCACGGCCGCCCGATATGATACTCTGCAGGAAGCGGAGGTCGGCCACTTCCTCTTGCATGTCCTCGACAACCCCCAGAAGCTCACCGAACATATCGCAAAGTCAGTCAAACCATATTCAAATCCAAAGGAACGCATTTGAGCGCATGATTGACGAGCCGAAATCAACAGAGAAGCCGGCTCAGTCATTCTTAACATTACCTACGGCTACAACACTGAGCAGTTCCAAAAAGATCCGCTGCTCAGCAAGATGAACGAAGCCATGGAGCACGTTGCCTACGCAGCTACTCCGGGGGTTTTTCTCGTTGATACCTTTCCCATGTGTAAGTTCAAGAATGTGACGATTTCTCAGGCGCTTCAATGAGATTGCGCCGGTCGTGTTTGTACTAAATTGCCAGTGCGATATGTCCCCGAATGGTTCCCCGGAGCCAGTTGGAAGAAGCTAGCCAAGAAGTGGGCTGCCGAACTCAGAGATACAGTCGAGACCTCCTACAAGTTTGTGGAAGATCAGCTGGCCGAGGGACAAAAGCCAGCCTCGTTTCTCTCACATGCCATCGAAAGCAGCGAAAACACCCCCGAAGATTTGCACAACAACAAGTGGACTGCTGCGTCATTATTCAGTGGAGGAGCAGACACGGTGACTTCCAATCTCCTTGTCTTTGGGTCTGACTTTTACTGCATGAATGGCAGCTAATGATCTTTTCAGTCTGTTGCTTCTATTGCGGTATTCTTTCTCGCCATGGCAAAGTTTCCCGATGTGCAGAAGAAAGCTCAAGAGGAGATTGACCGCGTAATTGGCAACGAGCGTCTGCCTAACCTCCATGACTGCGAGAAGCTTCCCTACATCGAAGCCTTGGTCACGAAGGAGGTGTTACGCTGGCATCCTATTGGGCCCATGGGCCTTCCGCACGCCAATTCAGAAGATGCCGTCTACGGCGACTTCAGGATCCCAAAGAACTCCTACTTGATGCCCAACATCTGGTAAGTGAAGACACCGAATCTCCTTTGCGAAGCTTTGTCTTTTTGAGAAACATATGTCGAAGGTTGGGAGGTTTCAACTAGACTGATCGGTGTCTGGCCAACACTTGCAGGTGGTTTACGCATGACCCTGAGGTCTACAAGGACCCAATGGAATTCCGTCCGGAAAGATTCTTGGAGGGCCCCCAAGGCCGCACACCAGAGCCCGATCCGCGCAAGTATGTCTTCGGCTTCGGTCGTCGCGTGTGTGCCGGGAAGTACCTGGCGGAGAACTCGTTGTTCCTCAACTTTGCGCAATCCCTAGCTGTCTTTAACATCGACAAGCCTGTAGTTGATGGTAGGGTTGTTGAGCCGAAGACGGAGTTTCTTCCCGGGGTCATCAGCCACCCGGCTCCTTTCAATGTGTCGATAAAGCCCAGGTCTGATCATCACGAGAAGTTGATCCGGGCGATTGAGCAAAAGTTTCCTTGGAAAGAGTCGGACGCGAAGTATCTGAAACCATTTAGCGAGTAGTGACAGATTGCAACGGCTCCTGGCATCGCCATGGACCATGATGACGGCCTGTCAGAGCCACGTTGAGAAAGTCGTCTTGTTGATCTTTTACAATACATACAGCAGGGTGCAGTGGTACAAGTCACAAATTGAAATATGGGCCTATCTTTTAATGCGATAGAGGATGACTGTCGGCCGGTCCATCAGCACTCGCTACTTATTCTGCTATTCGAGGAGACAGATGCATGGGTTCGTCAGTGTTGACCTTGAAAGCCCTCACTGTATAAGGCTCAGATCACGATCCTGGACACGCCTATCCGCAGAAGTAGCCCGCTCCAGATCTTGGTTCGTATGCTCGTCCACGAGGAGAGGCTCTGATTGTTCTAGAAATTGTTAGCGCAAGCATCACAGATACCATGCGGACTGTTATTGTGCGTTACCATCAGTTTCCGATCCATGCTTCTGGACCCCTCCAAAAAGAGCATCCATATCCTCGAGCTCGCGACCTTTGGTTTCCGGGAGAAACAGGTAGATGGCCTGGTGAGACGGTGAGTGTCTTGGGTGGGTGGGTGGGATGAATTGTGAGGGTGGTCTTACGGGAATGCAAAGGAGATTAAGGCCCATGAAAACGAAGTAGATGTTACTCCCAATCGCCCCGATGCCTAGGGGCCAGAGCTCAGTGATTAACATTGAAGCAAAGGAGCCTGCCACAGAAGCGAAGTTGAGACCTCGCGCACGCACTGCTGTTGGGAAGATCTAGATCTGTCAGTCCGAGTCGAGAGCTTTTCTCTTGTGACTGGTGTTTACCTCTGTGTTATAAACCCAAGCAGTTGGCCCGAAGCCGATACTAAAGCCCCATGCGTAGATGAAGATGAAGGCTACGCAAGTGATTTGAGAGGCTCTACCCAGCCCTTCAGGATATGCGGCAGGCAGAGCACCATTAATCTGGAAAAGTTAGTCAGGTTCCGTCAGCTAGGCAAAGACAACCGAAAACTCACTAGTAAAGAGAATGCCATGACTACGCATCCCAACGCAAGACAGTTTCTCCGGCCAAACCTGTCGATGACGAACATTTCAACGACCGTAAGCCCGATTTTCACCGTCATCTCGACAGCTCCAATGATAAGGCGAGTTGAACCAAAGAAGCCCAAAGACTCTAGTAGCAAGGGCAGATAGTACTTCATCGCCGAGGCGCCGGAAGCTTGCGACATGAACTGAAGCAAGGCAGCTCTCCAGAGACGAGAAAAGAGAGGCTTTTCTCTGAACAGAGAGAGCCAGTTTCGACCAGAGCGGCGATATTCTCCAACGTCCTCAACGATGGCGCCGAACTCCTTTTCGATCTGGTCGTCGGTATGACTACCTTCACGAAGCCAGCGAAGTGTTGACCGGGCTCTAGACTTGTCGTTCTTTTCCACCAGCCACCGAGGCCTAAATTGGTGAGTGGCCATCTCTGCAAGAGCAATCATATATACTTGGAGACGATACTCACGTTTCGGGGATCCATGGCAGACCGAGTCCAAAAATAGAGGCCGGGACAACTTCAAGGATGATAGATAGCCTCCAGCCCCAGTAGATGCCGACATCTGACCTCCAAAGGCTCATGAAGTATCCTACCCTGTTATGATTGAGCACAGAGTGTAGCAAGTCGGTTATGAGGTTCAAGCCTACCAAAGTCCGATGGCTATACCGGCAATGAAGCCGACGTGGTTCATCGTAACGAAGTGGCCTCTTTTCCTCGCTGGGGAAATCTCGCTAAGACAGAAGTAAGTAGTAAGCATTTGAGGTTAACAAGCTAGGATTCAAATGCACTTACGCCTGATAAAGAGGCACCGACGTCGATACAATAGCAACACCAATGCCGCTGATGAGCCTGCCAGAAAGCATCGTGCCCTTAGCTGTACTGCCGTGACTCGATGCCTGCAAGATGGCGCCAAGACATACGATGATGATACCGCCCAAAGCAGCATAACGACGTCCAAGCCAGTCGCTGAGCGGGTGAGATATCAACATGTAGCTGATGAACGTGCCCGTGTAGTAGATGCTGGCAACCGTGCCTACCCATCCTAGCGATGGGGAACCTATTACTGCTTTCCAACCAGGATGGACGAAGACAGAGGACATGATTCCAATGTTGTACCTATCAGAAGGTTGTCAGTTTAGGACGACACAGTCTTGCTCTGTTCGCAAGGGAGGGGGTCTTGGCTGCGCGGTGGACATGGAAATCGAGAAGAGCGCTGAAGTTGGCCACGCTGATTGACATGGCGGCCAGGGCAACTCACCCCCATACCGAGGCTCCGATACCGAAGTAGAAGCAAAGCAAATAAAGGCGCACAACGCCCGGCGGCGTCGACTGCTTGAGCCCAATCATGGCTGGAGAACTGGGACGATGTTCTTGGACGATGTTGAGCACGACCAAAGAGTGGTGAGACGAAGCCGGCTGGGCCGTGGACCGTGGTTCTCCTCTGATTCCGATACGAGAAGATTCCCGGGTATAACTGAGGTCTCTGAGATTCTTTTTACCAACAGAGTAGCTGGCACTTCAATGCAAGGTAGTGTACAGGATTTGCCGACGCCTGCAATGAAGAGGAGGAGAAATTGCCACCGACGACGCCGCCGCGCGCGGGGATGCATGCAGACGAGCGGATTCGGCGCTTAGGTAAGACGTCTTGGAAAGAGTCGCCTAAGTTGCGGACAAGCCGGCTGGTTTATGCATCATGGCGCGCTTGAATCGTGAGGTTTCTTTTGGTTGTTGTCTGCGGCGATGTACAAACGCTTCTCACAAATTCTGTTCCACGTTGTCACGGTATTGGAGGTTGCGGTACAGCACTGACCTCCGACCTGACAGATGAGAAGAGATGATACCCCATAGCCATAGCAAGGTCATGGTGTCTATCCGTGGATGCTCGATTGTTACAGCAATTATATGTCATTAGGTCTAAGCGATTAGGTCGTTGTCGTCGTACACTGGTCACACATCGATCCACTGTCTAGGTACTCGTGAGATATTACCTTGGCACCGGATATCCTCCTCTGAAGTCATACACCCCGTTGTGGTCCTGGAGTGAGCTCCAATCCAAGAACTGGTTTTGGTCACCTCCATCTGCTCCCGGGACGAACATGCCCATCTGTCCCGACTGATGAGCCAAAGACAGATCGTTAGTGTTCGAGTACGCCCAAAGCTGGTTCGCCATCTCTGGTGTCATTCCCTCGGTAAGAGGCAATAGTCCAGCCAGCTGATCAAAAGCCGGATGATCCAACTGTTGTTGTTGCTGCCGCTGCTGCTGCTGTAGAGATGATGGATGTTGCTGAAAACCTTCTCTCCCAGAGGGAATATCCGAGGCAGGCAGTTGCTCCATCAAAGGCTGCAAAGGGCGCTGTTGCACCGAGCCCCTGAACTCCGTTGAAGTAGACGACAGACTTCTGACAGTCCTGACGCTGTCTGAATGCCCAAGCAAGCCCTGGCCGTCGAGCACCCCTGCAGTAAAGATAGCAACCGACTGGCTGTCGTCGGAACCGTCGTCGAGATCGACACCAGAGTCTGGGCGAGGGTTGCTACGGGCCATGTGTCGCGGAATCAACAACCGAGATGGTGACGGTTCGTTCTTGCGGTTGCTCCTGTTGGAGTAGGGCATGTTTTGGGCGTTGGCGATGCACTGCTCGATGACCTGGATGAACTGGTTCCGATAAATGTTGCCAATGGTTTCCAGAGCCTGTTCGTTCAGTCCCTTGTTTCGGAGGTTGCCTTCGATGGTCTTGAGGCTGTTCATGAACTGAGCCTGCAACTCGAAATGTTCAATGACCGGGCAGAAGTCTGCACATGGCCCACGTCAGTCCGTGTCCCGTCCGTACGCGTGATAATCATGTCGTTTAAACGGCCACTCACCAAAGGGCTTGATCTTGTAATCATCATCGTCAGGGAAGAGCAAGCTCCAGATTTCCCTCCACTGCACCTCGGGCGTCATGCCGCTGGCCCGCTTCCTGCTGAGCAGCTTGGTCATTGTTGGACCGTCAATGCCGGACTCGGGGTCATGGTCGGCGACGTCGCACATCTGCTCTTTCGGCAGACGCTGATGGTCTCTGAGGTCCTTCTTGCTGGGGAAGTCTCGGTTGCATCTGTCGCACAAGAAGGCGGACGGGTCGTTCCGCTTGTGTTGCTTGACGATGTGTTGCCTGCCCGTGGTTAGCCGCCCGCAAGATTGGAGAGATGGACGAGGTGTGTCAAACCTCAGCTCCGCAAACTTGGGAAAATACGTCATTGCACAGGAGTGATGTTCTCTGACGTTGAACCGATAAGGGTTCCTCTTGCGAAACGGACAGCTCAGCCGCAGATTCTCTTCGGCCTCTCTCGGCGAGGGCCTGGCTCTCTTGAAGGACATGTTGGAGTCTCCCTCGTCTTCGGTCATGTCATCGCCATCGTCGTCCCCGTCCGCTCGACCGGCATCGCCCTTCTTGCGTTTGCCATTATGCGAGCCTCTGTTGGATCCTGACCTTCGGGCCAGTAGTGCCGAGCCTATGGATGATGTCGATTGGGTATGTGCCAGCTGGGTCATTGGAAACCCACCAAAGGCGAATCTCCCCATTTCTCGGATGAACCGAAAAACGAACTGCCGCAGGAATGACGGCGGCATGTTCACTTCGTCGAGTTCCACCCCGTATGTGACTTGGAGAACGTAATCAAGGATGGCGTCGGCCTCGTCGTTGGAGAAGTCTATCGGTGTCGGCGTCACGGGTTCCCAGGTGCGCGACAGACGGTCAGACCCGGCGTCGAAGCTCATCCTGGCGTTGAGAGGCTGCGACGGCGTTGACTGAGGCCGTGGCGACTCCGGAGCATCGTCGACACTTGGCGGCCTGCAAATGAACTTGAGCACAACACGTGAGCAGAGCGTACCATCAACGGCCTACCTCGGAGTCATGGCGGTGTGAGGCAACTCACTCGGTGCATTGCCATGATCATCGTCGCTTTCCGAATCACTGATATCCATCCGGGGTAGCAAGTCCTCCTTGTGACCTGCGTCGTACGCATCCGGATATGCCGGAAACCTCTCGCCGTGGATGGAATCCACAAAGGTCGATCCGGAGTCGCACGATGCTCGGTACCGGTGTCCACTTGACCCGGATCGCGAGGCGAGGAACGGAGTCGACAAGCGCTCGGGCCCGTCAATGTCCGGGGTCGTCGCTCGCGTAAACGTGGACGAGGAGGGCGACATGGGCATCGAGCACGTCGTCGCCGAGTCCGGGACGTGGGTGGAGCTCATGGTCGACGAGGTTGGCGATCGGTCGCGACTCGTCTTGTTGAATGCGCTCGAGATGATCTTGAGGCCCTCGGGACATCTCGTCTGATGCTGCTGGGGCTGAGACAGGCGGAAATGATGCTCATATGCCAAGTGAGTGGCCTCTTCGACCTTTGCCTGTGCGGCAATGGCGGACTCGTGACGACGTGGCTCTCGCGAGCGGATGGGTATCTCGACGGAGAATGGGCCTTCTCTACTCATCTTGGCGGCTGTCGCGCCTCGCCTGTCAAGCTGTGAGACGTGCAATTGCCGGGATGCGCGAGTCGAAGGCTGGTGAGTGATGTGTGTACGCGACAGCTGTCAACCAGCACCAGGTTGACCACCTTGTCTACACTATTTGCAGGGACTCGATATCACGCTTTGTGCGCCTAAGTGACAGGCCGCGCTTTTCGCAGAAGAAAAAAACGTTTTGAAGAAGTGAATGGATGGAGGGCGAAGAAAGAAGCTACGAAAGAATTCAATGAGTTGTTCGAAGAATGCCTTGTCTGTAAGCCCAATGACTACACGACACCACGCGTATTGCCTCACAGCAGCGGCTCAGCCCCCCCGAAATCTGCGGAGTAATTGTAGATTGCGAACCATCTCAGCATAACGAAGGGGCGCAGCCAACGATTGTGATTGGATCATGACGACGACCGTTGTTGGCTTGAAAGAAACAGGTCTTCGTTATTGGACAATCCGGCTATGTCGTACAGGATGCCTCCCCTATTTCTGGAACGTAGCCCGCAGGAAACGGGCATGACCCCTACCGCCAGAGACAGGAGCTGATTTGTTGATAATGGGTGTTGTGCTGGTTTCGCGACGGTGGTTCCAGGCAGAAACATTGTTTTTGCCCTGTCTAGTCTGTTAGATGGAGACTTGGTATCGTCGATTTGAGCAGGGCTAAGCACACGATGGGACAGAGTCTCACGTTAACGGCGAAACTAGTCGTTGCCTGCACAGTCCCAGGGGCGATCACATCGTGGCATTCAGCCCATGTATCCTGACGTTCCGCTACCATGGAAAGTGTCAGAATCTCAGGCGTCAGCCCTATGAGAATGGCACGTAGCTGAGGTTGAAATTCCATTAATGTACGCCATCGCCAAGCGGGGTCAGACATGATCATACCCTTTGGATGTGTTACAGCTTCAGTTGAGATTAGATCGACCTCGGAACAGGGACTTTTGGTCGCCCCGTCGCAGGCCGTTCACCAGCTGCTCGGCTTGAAGGTGTTATTAGATCATGACAACGACTGGCGCGGCGGACTCACGATGCGCGACCGTCGACGAAGTGGAGTACGATAAAACGCCGGGGGGGTGCTATCATGGAATTGAGAACGACTCTCAAGTTGAAGTCCAGACGATGGGAGCAGAAAAGAAAAGATCTGCACTGGATATAAAGAACACGCAGCGAAGGAGAAGCAATTGGAGACAGTCGCGGCGAAAAAAATGAAGAAAGAAAAGGCACCGATTGTCAAGAGAGTCAGGTCCGCCTTCGAGTCCGCCATCGAATATCGCGAAAACCAACAACCCAATTCTGCAAGCCTACCAAGTACAGGTGCATGAATGAACCCCGTCACTCATTATATTACTTCTGAGCTTTCATCTCAACGCAGCGGCTGAACTGGACCTCCTCACTGAGCATGTCCCAGTCAAGAGCTACGTCTGGCGAAAATAGTGTCATTCGTCTCGGCTGGTGAGTTGCGATCCCACGCTCAACCTCCACGCAAGTGGCAGATGACGGGCGCACTGACGTTGAACCAACAGCTCGGCTGAGAACGGCACATGCAGCGTCGATCGCTACGTGAACGAGTCATCCTCCTGGACATGTTTGGATCACAGAGGCGGTTCGTCCCGCCAAAGTTACCCAGATCCGATGCAATCGGAACTGGAGAGGTTGACGATGCAGGCTCAGCAACAGCCCGGAAAGAACATGAGACAATAGTCCAGATGGAAAGTTGCGGTGGCGATTCACCAGCGTCAACACATGTTCTTGGTTTCGTTTCGTTTCTTCTTCTTTTCTCCGACCGCGTGGACAGCGAGTGGGCTCCCGCTCCTTCACTGTCATTTTATGACGCTGGAACCCTCTCGGGGCTCTCGGGGTTTTTTCTTTTTGCTCTCTCTGGGAGAAGAGGATCTGGGGGTGGATCTCAACAGGCAACTGATTTGGTCTTCGGCGGGGGCTCGCTTCCAAACGATATTAACTTGATGGGGACACCGGCAATGAAGCCAGTTTCAGCTTGTTGGTGTAGCTTGAGGCTCACCCGACGCGGACTAAACGAAGGCCATGGCCCAAAGAATATTGGCAAAATTCATTCTCAGCATGTGAGATTGCTTGGCACCTCAACGCTGGTATGTGAGTAGGCTATTGTATGTAGTGTAGCTGCGTATATGTACGATGAAGCATATGTGCTGTTGACTTTTAAGTCGAATATGTACCATGAAATTTTGACAAAGTGAACCTTCCACCCACGAGCCATTCCGCCACTATGTGAGTTGATCCCCAAATTTGCTCACTGGAAGAGCTCAACGCAGTCGAAGATCTAGACAGTCAACATCAGTCTTATTTCCTTTAATTTTTGAGGCTGGGTGCTACTCACGACATTGGGGCTCAGGTACGTGGTACCACTGCTACCAGAAGCGACGGTGATGGTAATGGTGTTGGCTCCGGCCACGAGCGTGCCGGCAGGAATGCTGACGTCGTAAATCTCGCCGTATCCGCGGTAAGCACCTCGGGTGACGCCACGAGAATCGATCTTGGTGGGCGCGGCCGGGGTGGCGCCGCTCCAGCTGTTTACCTTGGCCTGGGGACGACCGCTGGCGAAGCTGAGGGTGGTGGCGATGCGGAGGGTGGCAGCACCGGGAGCAGAGTTGAGGTTGAACTTGATGGTGGCCGGGTTGTTGACGGCAGTGAAGATGGCCATGGGGAAGTCGGAAGCGGAAGAAGAGCCGACGGTGTAGGTGAGGGGCCCCCAGCTGCTCATGCGGCCGTCGGAGGGATGCATGCGGAGCTGCTTGTCGGCGTTGCGGAAGCCGGTGGGCTGTCCGTCGTACTCTCCAATCTTCCAGAGGCTGGTGCGGGAGGTGAGGGTGCTGGCGATGTTGGCCGTCGTCGTCTTGCCCGCGGTGACGGTGACGGTGCTCTGGGCAACCTTGAACTCGGTCTGGTACAGGACCTGGGTGTAGGTGCCGGGCTTCATCGAGGGAGAGGTGAAGGCGCCGCTGGAAGAGGCATATGCCCAGTACTGGGCGTTGTTGTTGTACCAGTGAAGGACACGCTGGAAGCTGCTGGAGACGCCAGAGGCAGTACCAGAGACGGTTCCACGGCCCGAGGCGGCGACGTAGCCCTTGAGAGAGAGAGATGAGTAGAAGTCGTAGTTGAAGTCGGTGGCCTTGGGGATGCCGGAGCGGGAGAAGCTCATGACATAAGGTCCGTGAAGGCCCATGCGGAAGGCCTCGGTCTGGACGTGGCCGCTGTTCATGTAGTTGTACAAGTTTGTGGAATCGCCGGCGTTGTTGGTGTTGATGTCCCGGAAGAAGGGACCGCCGGAAGACAGCTCGAAGCCGGTGGAGGGGTTCACGGAAATGCAGACGTGGATGTCCTCGGGGCTGGTTCCGTAGACACAGCGGACCTTGTCGTCGATGAAACGCTCAGACGAGTAGAACTTGGAGCGGGTCTGTCCGCCGACGACAAAGACATCGGAGCCCTCGACGGTAGAGCCAGAGCCGGCCGTGGTGGAAACGGAACCGAAGGGGTATTCGCTCGGGAGGATGTCCTTGTTGAGACGGGCGATGAAGCGCAACTCGCCAATGTCGGGCTCGGCAGTGATGTGGGTAGCCATGTAGATGTTGGCCTCGCCCTCCTTGACGATGAGGTAGTGGGTCAGGGTCGAGGTGGTGCAAGTGATCTTGATCACGTTGCCCGTGCTGGCCTTGATCGTGGTGGACTCGACGGTGGCGGTGCCGAGTCCGGAGCTGATGTGGCTGCCCTTGCTGCCATACTGGAGTTCGTTGCCGCGGAACTTGATGGAGTTGATGTCACAGCTGGACTTGGAAACGGAAAAGACGAGAGAGTTGGATGAGCCGGCATCGACAACGAGGTTGGTGCCAGAGGTGGTGACGCCGAAGGCGGCCAAGACTGACGAAGTAAAGGAGAGGATGGTAAAGAAGAGAAGTGGGAGAAGAGTATTGGACGCCATTTTGGCTGCAAGGAATGCCTTTGACCTGGCGAGCAGAGACAGCTCGGAATAAGGCCACAGAACAGCACAGTCGATAGGGGAGGGAAAAGGAGCCTCCTTCAGCCTCCCAGAACGAGAGCGGTCGACTTGATATACTGCGTCAGCCAAACAACGTGGATTGATGCTTGGCACTAGGCAATACTCTGTACCATACTGTCTATTCAGCTTGGCGTCCTGACTTATTAGTCTCTGCATCTCCTTGGCGGGATTTCATGGCTGGCGGTGGCCGCCCGCCGGAGAAGTTGCCTCTCGAAGACCCATGATAGATTACCATATCCTGGTGATTGGCGGAATCCGTGTTTCATTGCCCGAAGACAAGGGCTACCTCGCCCATCCAGCCCGAGACAGACCACGAAGGGAGAAAGAAGAAAAGGGGTGAATGACAGGGTCAAAGGGTCCAGGGGGGTTAAAATGTCCCGCCCCGAGCGGGTGGAGGTGACGCAGTGAACGGGCATGATTGACGGGAATTCGGCAGGAACCCGCTGCAGCCGTTTGCCGTTGCATCGAAGAAGACTGTACAGATACAGTCTATACCTGTTAAACCTGTTCTGCGTACGGATAGTCTGTCTGACTATCAACTGTACATGTGTGGACGACAGATCGCGGACGAGCGCTCAATATTGCTGTTACATTGTACACTCGCAGCGGAGAGTCCCGTCTTCACGGAACGCTCGCTGTAATGTTAGTGCGGCGATGGGGGTGTAAAAATGATCAAGTGACGTGCCATCCGTGGCCTTGTCGTCGTCGTCATGGCTGATTTCGGCATTCTCTGAGGAGCGTATTCGTACAGCGCTGACATGTCATGAAATAAGCGCTGGCCCGAAATGATGTGTTCGAAACCGAAGGTCAGCTGACGAACAGAATTGGAAGATGGTGAGGTCCCAAAGGAGACCGAGTCATGGAATACGCTGCTGGATCGACGATGCCACCTGACCTGATGGATGAATATTCAAAGCGAACCGGCATTTCGGGTGATTCTTCCCCAGGTTTGAGCCGGCAGCCGTGCAGCTGACCAGCGTCTGGTAGATGCGAGGACGGCAGATGAAAGGCGGAGACGACGGCTCACTTCATTATTGACTCACTGCTACCCTACAATGGGCGTGTGTCAAGACTCTGTCAATACGGCACCTTGACTTTGGCTTCTAGGCGTTTGAAGCTGAAAGACGGAATACGGAAGGCCGGACATAACCACACGTTGAGAATCTGCCTAAATAGATGAGACCACGCAAGCCAGCGCGGGAGTTCATGTGTGCGTCCCAATTGGGTATCTCGGCTCGTTGCAAAGATCTGGTCGGATTGTTGCCGAAGATACCTAACGATGGAACAGCAGCCACTTTGCCTCTTGCTCTCTCGCTTTCGGATACGTACGCCTGGACCGCTACTGTATGGGTGCTAAGCCGGTTGATTTGTTGAGGCCGTCTACCACAGTAGTATCCGGCATTCACCCAGGGTGCTCAGGGGCGAGGACATGAGTTTGATAGTGTTCACTAATTGGATGGCCGAAGACGTAGGCTGGCTTCTACATTGGATGACATCTCCCACAGAGCCCACAGAGTGGCCGCAGCTACAAACATACTGCGCAGTATGACTACATGTAGGGAGAATGCATGAGACGCACTGGTTTCTGATTGCTCACCAGCGCGATCTGACCAGCACCAACGAGAAAAGCAGCATAAAGGGAATTGCCTAAGGAGCCATGCAGGGGAAACGCCCCACCGCCAAGACACTGGAGACTGGGAATATTCCAGCGAGGGGGCAGAGAGCAGGGATCTAGGATGTAATGTGCAGTGGTGTTGTAGTATGATCGTGGCAGTATGGCAGAGGTGGTGGCGAACAGCAGGATAGGATGCAAGACAATATTACAGCTTGCAGTGAAAAGAAGAGTTGTGGATCATGTATACGCAGTGTAAGGACTAGGGATATCATGGGCAGCCAAAGCAGCCAAAGCAGCCGCAGATACCACATGATATTGCAACCACTCGAATACAACCCTGGTCTTACCGTTTGCCAGACAGGCATCATGCATGGCAAAGCAATCTGACCAAGCTGGTATGGACTACGTAAACTGCACTACTACGAATAAGCTCTTAGAAACACTCCAATCTTGTTCAACGCGAAGAGGATTTTCCAAATACCACGTGAAACACAGTCTCTAGTGATGCCCTGCCACCACATCTTCCCATGCAATCTCTCTCTAACATCGTGAGTATCTCAGACCGCAACATGGCAAGAAACCCATGCCACACTTCCCCGGAGACTCTACCCAAACAAATCCATCCCCCCCCCCCCCCAAGGATCCGGNNCCTCCCAAAAAAAACCCCCCCCCCCCCCCCCCAATGGATCAGGGTCTCCTCCGGGGAGGACTGTCTGGATAGCTCATCATCTTTCCACGTTTAGCGCTCCTATCAGATCCACCACATCGGATATCGCATCATTTATTGGGTTTAAACCACTTTATTTCCCCCGCTGTCCCTGGGGGATCCTGGCTTTCTGCGATTCTGGACCCAATATGTTCCACCAGCCACGGACTCAATATTCCGCGCATCGGCCAGACCCCGACAGAAATGTCACGGGACTGTCTGTTTTCCAGCCCACAAACCGGCCACCTCCCTCTCTCGGAGGACTCGCAAATGCAACCCTGCCATCGCGACATACTGCCGAAGAAGCCCCTCGTCTACTGTAGTCTAGCCCCATGGACAAGCGTCTTAGCAGTCTCGCGAGAGGGTTGCCAGCTGTCCCTCTCATCTCAACAATGCCAGCATCTCTTGCTCCACGACGCCTAGCGGCTTGAACTCCTCAGCTTGTTTCCTCCATACGAGGGCCCTGGTCTTGTACCCGACATCTTCCAGTATAGCATTGATTGCTCCAACAATCTCTTCTTGGCTTGGCTTGCCCGATCTCAGTGCGATGGCACAACCCGCCGACTCTCCCCTGAGCGACACCTCAATCTTGTCCTCCGAATCCCCGGCCAATACCATCGGTGCGCCGTTCGTCACACCGTGCGAGAGGGCGCCGTAGCCCCCTGTGACGGCGAACACATCGGCAAAAGGTAGAGCAGCGTCGTAGAGGAGGTAGTCGACCACGCGCACGTTACAAGGCAAAGTCTCGCCGTCGCTGAGCCTCAACTCTGCACCCTTGGCGCCAAGGACGGCAATGACTATCAGGTCGTGACGATCGGCAAGCCCTCGAATGGTAGGTAGGATCATGTCGCCGTAGTCCTGGACGACGGTCCCTTGCGCTACGAAAACCACCTTCTTCCTCTCGGGTTCCGGCTGGGTGCTGTTGTCCACGATCTCATCCCACCACACTGGGTACTCGTAGTCCGCGGGGACCTCTTTGCGAGGCAGCGTTCCGCCGAACTTGAAGTTGGGCGGCCAGTCGCATCGGGGCAGCTCGAGGGGAGGGATGCACATTTGGAGCGTCGTATCGTGACAGGCCCAGCCAGCGTCCCAGAGTCCGTGGTGAATAACGCTGGCATGGTCTCCGTATATGGTCTCCAGAGGTTGAGTCGTTCCGCATATGTACTTGAGCGTGTCGGCCAACCTATCAAAAGTTCGCTTGCAGGAGTCCTCGGCGAAAAGCTTGGCAATGACGGTGTTCCGCAGGCGTCCAGATTCCGAACTGTCTGCCGGCAGACCAAAGCCGAAGGGCCCCGTGTCCGGGCTGGCCCACATTGCCGGCATGATGCTGATACCTAGCGTAGGTGGGAGCTCCGGATAGCCCTTGGGAAGCTCTGCGCCGAGCTTCAAGGGCAAGATACCGCTGTACATGGACTCGCAGAGTATCACCACTTCACGATCTGGACCCCCTTCGCGAAGAGTCTCGAGGGCAGCCCGGATCGACTCGAGCCCAGATGGAATGGAGTTTATCCACAACTTCTCGTGGATCCAGAGCAGCTGCGGTACTCCTCCTGGCACGTGGACAAAGTCCGAGAACAGCCGGTGCAAGTCTGTCTCGCTTCGGTAGTTGACAAAGCCCTTGTGAGGAAGAAAGGCGGCGCCACAACGTTCGACGTGGTCTCGGTACCCATCAGACGCCAAGAATGAGACATCGTAGCCACGCCGGACAAGGTGCTGTGTGATCTGGAGCATGGGGTTCATGTGGCCCATGGCCGGGGAACAGAGGACGAGAACCAAAGGGCCCTGGCTTTTGTCGGCTTTCGCTTCCATTGCTGCCGTGGAAAATATCTAACCTGATGAAGTCGATGGGCTATGGACAATAGAACGACAAAGTAGAGCCCGGATTGGGCCTCTTTTAACCTTTTCCCGGGTCCCACTCGGTCGGAACCCCGCGTTCGGCATCGGGGCGGCGAGAGAGTCATCGGGCTCCGGCCCACGGGGATCCACAAAGTGCGATCCGTCCAATAAGCCAACGCTCCGTCCCGTCTACGGTACCGCAGAATGTTGCCCGCTCTGGTCACCATCACAGTCTGTTTGGTCTTATTTTGAGTTGCTTACGTGTGATTTCAAGCGGTAGCGTGTCCGAAGTTCTCAGAGCATCCGTTATTGGCCAGTTTTCCGAGCGTGTCCAAGACCGCGTCCGACTTGATTTGAGCCAGCCTGTCTTCGAGTATCATCGGAACTACGTAAACTTCGTGTAAAGAGGTCATGCATCGCCGACTTTCTTTCACGTCACATGCTTTACCTTTCAGAGACCCGGAGCTGCCTTGGGGAGTTGTATCACCAGCAGCTCCTCAGGAATACTTCGTGGTCAAGCAACCCTTATCTTCAGCCGTTTATTCAAATTTCAGCCTGCTGTCTGTTCCATGGCTATTAAGGCTACGACTTGATCCTCTTATTTTCGGTTTACGACAGTTCCCGCATCATTGCAATAAATCATAAGAGCATATTCAAACTTTCCCTAACATGATTCCAGGTGGCCGGGGCCGGGCCTGTTCAATGACACGGTGGAACTGCTGTCTCGTCCTTTGCCATACTCATTGAGCTGTCTGCCCTCGTCACAGAGACATCTTGTCAGGTTCGATGGTCACATTGATGCAACACCCGAGAGCTGTCACATCCATGCCCTGCACCGGCGATGCGCTGACTAATAACAAGCGAAGCACGCAATCGGTGCCAAGTTGATGCCCATACAGCTTCACTATTCATACCTCTTATCTAGGTAGGCTGTCGACATCTTATCTAAACGCGAAACGGCTACCGCCGAAAAGCACTGCTGCTCACTCCCGGCGGTCTGGAACCATGCAGAGCGAACGTCACGGAGATAACAGCCATGCTTCTATCAAGGCCTCTATGGCGTGCTCCGCGCGTAACGTCACCCAGCCCCTTGTCACATCCGAAGGTTTGTGCTCCTCAAAAACCTATAGCGGGAATTTCTGCACGAAATTGGGCCAGCTTCTCTTTTGAGTAGCCCAAAAGATTGCATTGTCCACGTCTCGCCGTACTGAAACGATCGTAGGACGACATAAAGAGTCGCACCTTTCACGATATCGCCCAGGTCCCACGAATACCGGCCCAGCATGGCGGGGTCTCTTAAGAGAGATGCGCCCGCTGATGCGTCTCAAGCTTTTGAGCAGCCACGGGAGGTTCAAGGTGAGCGAAATATCCAAAGGATCCTGCTTTTCCAAAAGAAACTTCTAATTCCAGCAAAGTAAAGTGGTACCGCTCGCCCTTCTACAATGCAACGATCCTGGGCATGTGCAGCTTTGCAGCACCAGGTCTATGGGGGGCCATGAACTCGCTGGGAGCTGGTAATGTCCGCCTTCCTCCACGATCTCGCCATGGAGGGCTAACACACGTTCCAGGCGGTGCCCAGGAGCCCTACCTCGTAAACACGGGAAACGCGCTGACCTTTTGTCTCATGATTGTCTCCTGCTGGCTGACGTCGTCAATTGTCAAGTACATTGGCATCAAGGGCGCTCTTGTCATCGGCACCGTCGGCTTTGCTCCTTACAGCGCCGGTCTCTACCTCAACAACCGCTACGGAGTCGAGTGGCTTGTCATCGTAGGAGCGGCCTGCTGTGGCTTCTCTGCGGGTATCTTCTGGGCATCCGAGGCCGCCATCGCCATCGCGTACCCGGAGCCTCATAACAGAGGCCGCATGGTTGCTTACTGGCTGACGTGGACGAGAGTCGGCCAGATCTTGGGCGGTGCGATCAATCTCGGGCTGAACTCTGACCGCAGCGGAGCTGGTAAAGTCTCGTACAAGGTCTACCTCATCTTTATCGCCCTTCAAGCCTGCGGACCTTTCGTGGCCTTGCTGCTCAACAACCCGAGCAAAGTCCAGCGAAGGGACGGGAAGCCAGTCGAGCTGACCATCTTCGACCATCCATGGCTAGAGATCAAGGCCACCACCCGAGCCTTCCTGAGGCCCAAGTTTCTGCTTCTCGTACTCTGGATTGGCCAGGGCGTGTACTCGGAATCCATCTTCTTCACCTACATTGCCCTGTGGTTCTCGGTACGTGCCAGAGCCCTCGGATCCTTGCTTTCCGGCATCGTTGCTGTGATTTCCGGAAACCTCCTCGGACTGTGGCTCGATCAAAACCACATCGCACTCAAGAAGCGAGCGCGCTGGGCCTTTGCTGTCATCATGGTCACCCAGGGTGCTTGGTGGCTGTGGCTGACCATCAACGTCACCGAATACCGTCAAACTCAACCCATCTTCGACTGGAGCGACCCGGGTTTCGGGAGAGGCTTTGGCGTCTTCATCTTTCTCGTTTCGGGATTCCAGCTGAACTACAACTTTGCCTTCTTCATCATCGGCCAGATATCCGAGAGCCCACAAGAGACGATCCGACTGTCTGCGCTCCTTCGCGGAACGGAGTCGGCATGGCAGGCGCTAAGTTATGGACTCAACGCCGTTCCGATATTCGCTCTCGTGGGAGGTCCCTATATCAATTTTGGACTTTGGGGCGTCTCTATCTGGCCTGCGTGGCTGGTCATCAAACACCTCGGCGCTGATGGCAAAAAAGAAGATTCGGAGGCAGCGTCTCGGACGGAGCCGGTCCATGTTGGAAAGAAGTGAACTTTGCGGCCTTGGCCATGCGCGGACCCCAGGACAACTTTCTCTCTCCTCCTTGGGAAACAGACAATTTAAGATACACCAGACTGTGGACGCCAGAGGCATTGCCGGGTTAGGGGAGGGGCCTCTTTCAGCGAAAATGGGAGACTGAGTGTTAACCTATATATCTTCAGTTGGGTTGAGGTAAGAGAGTAGGCGAGGAAGGGTCAAAAGACATCAGTAAGGAGAGTACCTTATAAAGTAAAATGATATAATATGTAAGGGTAGGTGGGCTCTCAGTTGCTTCTAATACAGTACTATTAACTATACTAAGATATGCATTTTACTAGATAGGTAATGCGTAGTACAGGATAAAAGGTATTACCTTACATAATGGTTCAAGTCCGTAGGTCAGTATTCTTACCATTTTGACTTGCTGCTGCACACCCTCTTCAGGAGCGATGTACTGGATCGAACCTTCTCTGAATTCATAGTTCCACTCGCCATGCCAGAGTATTTCCGAGCAGAACTTGCGGTTAACGCTACGACATCTCTCGTAAACCGTAGCGAACAACGACCAAACACCAACCTCACAGCAAGCTTTCAACACTGTCACGAATGTGCCTTTAACCTCTATAAGGACAACGGTATCTTTCTCGACTCTGCGACGATCAGCCCCGTCTTCTACTGCTTGCTGTACCTCGACATTCAGGCTCGAGTGCCGGGCAATCTTTGCATATCTACCGTGGCCAACCCTCGGGAGAACTAGTCGATTGTTACCACTTTTCGTCATTGTTCGGGTCCGCTCTCACCAAGGCCTTCTTCGGGTAAGGGAATCAGCTTGACGTATGAAGATGTGAACAGTGAATTGATTTGCACAGTCACAAGCGGAAAGGTATCATTACACAGCTGGCCACCACTCATCGGACTGTCTGCTCCACCACTCTCACAGACGTCCCAGCATCACCATTCAGCACCACCTTGATCAGCAGATATATTCGGTCTTCCTTGCCACCGACTGCAGCGTGGCTCAGTTCACAGCGAGGCATTGAGAACCATCCAGCATGGCGCCGTCTTACTTCCTTCAGCTCCCCCGAGAGATACGCGACAGGATATATCTCTCGACGGGTCTCATCCTCGTCGGCTGTGCGCTTCGATTGAGACCCTATCGAAACAACGTCGCCGACCAACCCATCACATTGTTTTCGCAGATATCCCGACAGATCCGAGCAGAGGCACGCCAGCTTTTCGGCTGCCTGAATCAATTCATCCTTCCCTTGGATGCACTCGGTATAATTTCCCAGATTTCGTCGCCACAGCGGCAGCTCCTTGACCCTTACGCGGTTGGAAACATCAAGTACTTGTCCATCGAAGCGGCAAAGAACGCGAACGAGGAGAATTGGGCCGATCTCGCTGAGTATCTCGCGCATCAAGCTTCGAACCTTACCGTTCTCACAATCGAAAGAGGTCACTGGAGCTCCGGGCCACTTCCGGGACAACTCTTACCGGCCCCGGCCCTGCAAGACTTTCTGCGCAGGATGCAGACCATCCCGACGCTGAAACTTGTCCGCGTCACTGATGCTTTCTCGCATGCCCTTGATGTAGATTTCCAGCCAAACAATTTTCGATTTGAAGTCATCTGCCTGGGTGCTTTCGGAGGGTCGTCCGACCTGAAGTCTTCCGCCTTTCAACTACCGACTTCGAAAAGAAACACGACTTCTGTGACTTCTGACTGGCCAGTATTCGAATATGGCGGCAGGAGCTAGGACGTTTGGGTCGACCACCGCTTCTGGGTTGTGAAGCACGTCGTCGGAGGGATTGGCGTATGAATACCTCTTGGTAGGTAATCAGGAGACAGGTCGGTGGCTGGACCCCTTTGTGAACTTTTGCAACTTTAATCAAAGCCAACCATTTTTATGGCAATACTAGCAACAGTCAAGCGCCAAGTTCCATGTCCAAGTGACTCCATCTCGCCAAACGCCGCATGTCCAACCCCGAAAGTCTCACAGCCAGCTTCAAGACGTCATCTCGCCTTCACAAACTCCTTGGATACCTTCCAGTTTGCCGTCCCCGTTTCCTCGGGATCCATAAACACCGTGATCCAGCTCCCGTTCAACGAGTCGTTGTCGATGAGCGCATTCTTCACCCTCGCATACTCTGGCAGCCCGAACGGAGGCTCCAGCTGGCTGGATCTGTACGCCTGCGTGCCGCAGCTTGCCGGCGATGACGCGACGCCGGTCGACACGGACTCGGGCGTTGTCTGCCTGCTCCTCCCAATGTCCGCCGACTGCTCGTATCCCATGTTGGCCTCGTGGTTTGCGAGCTTCGGTATGGTCGGGTAGTGTATGTACGGCACGGGAAAATCATACGCGTAGCTGTCATTCGGGACGAGCCCGGCAAACTCTTCCGAAGCAGCCCACGGTGCTGTGTCCCAGTTGACGACGCCGTAGTCACGCGCTTCCGGGCGGACGGCCTCCTCCTCGATGGCCACGATTCTCTGGCCGATCTCTGCCGTCATGTGCGCGTCCCAGAGGTTTTCCCGCCGGTTGGTCACGGCATCCTGCTTCAGCAGATCCGCGGCAGCCCGTCGCAGCATGGGGTGGCGGCATTTGATGACGGTGTAGTACAGGGGTGGAATGATTTCCGTGTCGAAGACGAATTTGGGTTTCGACATGGCTGCTGTGGACGGATCGCGAGCAGACTTCTTGGAGGAGTGTATGAGCTCTGCGGAAAGGCTGACGATGGAAGCAAACGAGGCGATGTGACTGTCGTAGGCCGTCTCGAAGGGCGACATGGCGGTGCTGGTCCAGATCTTGGCTGTGTGGTAGTACACCAAGCACAGCTTGCCCGACCGTTTGGCGTCGTCCATGGCTGAAATGACGACGAATGCGACATGCCACCTGCCGAACCTGGAGAGGATGTCGTCTTGTTCCTGGGCGAGGATATGAAGCTCTTGATCATCTGCGGACCGCGAGTACACGGTCGACCTCGCTTTCCTGCTGAATCGCAACGCGTTGTCGATGAGTTCGTACAAGGCGACCTCGGCCTCTTCGACCGTCGCGAAGTAAAAGTTCGTCGCTGAACTAGAGCGGAGATTTGACGGTATCTCTGCAGGATTGCTCCCGAAGAGAAAAGATGCCAAGCTAAGACGGCTGTAGATGGGAACAAAGTGCTTCTTGATGACGTCGACATCCGCCGAAGGCCCCGACGAGTCGAGCTGGGAGAGGATCAGGCGACCCTGGTTGATGTGCATTTGCGATGCGTTTTCGTCGCCGAGCATGAACTCGATGCAGATGAAGAGCAAACAGGCCAGCAGCGGCACCGTCACTGTTGCAGACTCTGACGGCTTCCACTCCTGGAGACATTTCAACGCTTTGCCATACTGCTCCGCGGCGAATGTGTTGGGTAGCACGCCGCCCCATCTCGAATGTGCCCCTACATCGCCGTCACTCGAAGCGGCGGGATCGTCCGACGACCTCTCCTGCGAGAGGGACTCGTGCAGACTACTTATGGCCAACACGGCGTGCCGGATAGCCGGTTCGGCGTGACAGAAATGCGGAACTAGCTTCTTCCACAAGGTCGAACCCCCGCCGCCGTCGCTAAAGATGGCCGGGGCAGAAAAGTTGCGGTAGAAGTCAAAGGCCCTCTGCTCGCGTGTGCCACCGGCCCAGTCACCAAAGGACGAGACGGGCCGAGTCAGGCGGGAGAGATCGGAGCCAGGACTGCCCGGGTCGCCCTGGCCACTACCCTGCTTGTGAGGCGGCAGATAGCCATCGCATTTTCTGCCCGTCTTGGTGCATCTCACACATGCGGGCTTTGTCTCATCGCACTTGACCTTGCGGATTCTACCGGGTTGGACGTACGTCAGTTTCGATATCCCAAAAGAGACGTGAGACGACGTGCTCAGGAGTCAGCGATAGGAAAGGTCGGACTTTACTTGCATGTGACGCATCCGGTCCGAACCTTCTTGGACCCTTTCCGGCCAGAAGTAGAGGCATGATGCTGCAGAGACGCCTGAGGAGCGGTGGTAGAGTCGGTCATGTGTCGGTCTTGGGCCATGGGGACGCAATAATTGTGGTTACTTGTATGTCTTTCGAATGTCGTTTGACACGCGTCGTCCGGCGCTAGCTTTCCTTTGCGTTGTGTGGCTTTGGTCCGGCTGGGGCAATACTCGTGAGGCTGTGTCGGTATTGGTGTTGGTGTTGGTTGTGGCACTCGACGTGTAAGACGTGCTCACGAAGCTAGTCCGAGGAAGTCCGAGGCACGCAATCAGGGTTTTGGGGTTTGACTTCTGACGCTAGATTGATTCCTGACCCGAGTGTACGGTTCAGTAGTCATACCAAAGTTCTTTTTTTAGGCGAATCGAGCAGACGTGATGGCGTATGCGATGCTTGTTCTCGTGCCAAACGGCGAAAAGGTAACTTGTTGAAGCAAAGAAGGCAGAAAGCTGTAAGTTTGAGAGGGATAAACAATCTGGACTACTGACTTCCCCAAGATGACGAGACGGAAAATGGCGGAAATGGACTGGTTAAAAGCATTCTGGCTGACCAAGTCACAGCGAGGGGGACGATCCGACGGGTTAGAGAGACAAGAGAGACAGCAGCGCGTGGTAGGCACATCGTTCAGCGGCCCTTTCAGGAGTAGTCCACGTGCTGGCCTCACCATTTCACCCGCTGGATCCAGAACCTTTGAAATGTGATAGGAGGGTCGATCGGGTCCGTCGAACGAGAGGCAAGAGAATGTCTCTGCCTGGCCCCAAGTGGCCATCCAGGCACGGGGTGGATGCTCGGGCATGGGATATTTTCTCCCTTCAGCCCTGTAAGGTGTTCAAGGGACAAGGAGTGGTAGAATGTTAACGTTATGGCGTACGGCGTACCAATCAGCGACAGAGGCCGTACGGCGACGCAGTGACGAAGCGGCGGTTAACTGTGCAGCGAAGCATCGCAGGATTGCACTAGGCACCAAAAGGGTTCCCCAGAACCAAGTAAGGTCGACTAGCTGCAACATCATGGAGCGACCAGGATTCCTTGGCCTGTTCTGCTGGTCCTCGCAGAGAATCACGGAGTACGGATACAGATGGATGATTCCATACCTACATAGTATGCACAGTTGGGCGGGAATCCAGAAGGCCGCAAAGCCGGCTCTTGCATCGTGAATGTCACCTCCCGCAAATTGTTAGTGGTGCTCCGCCATGAGTGGTCATCAACTTCTCGGACTCGATGCGAGCGGACCAATGATGATGCGAGGGACCGGGCAGCTCCAATGGGGACTAGCGCAAGGACCGGCTCCACTTCTACCCGTGGTCCGACATGGTCCAAGCCCCTCGGGGCTCCTTCCGCGATCCTTCCCCCAAGGCTCATACGAGCTGTAACTGCCTGAAGTAATCGGTGACGACCTTCCTACCTACCTATCTACCTATCTACCTACCTAGGTAAGTATGTAGGTATTAATAATTACGTTGTGCACGTACTCTGGGCGGATATATCTATGGATTCACCTCGCCTCGGCAGGCACCCGGATATGGATATCATCGCTACCTTATCTACCCGGACGTATGTACAGGTACCTCGGCCTACACACAAAGAAGCCCCAGCTGGAGGTACAGGAACTAGTCACGGATAGCTTATTCGGACGGGATAGCTAAAATGTCAATATCGGTCCACCTCACCTTCAACCCCCAGACCTGGACAGACTCGTATCATCCATCATATTATGTACATAGTATAGCCACCACTATTCGTCCCTGACCTTCAAGAAACACTTGGCTGGCTGCCTTGCGCTAGCTCCATCATCTCCGGAATGACATTCGCGAATCCACCCGGCAGCGTGGTCTCGTCTGACCGCCGCAGGAGTCCAAGGTGAGGCCGTACCACCATCGTCCACGTTACACAACCATCTCCCTTGAGTAACAACACAGACACCGCGGTCTTCGCTAGGAATTACCGTGTAGTGTCGAGTTGTAACCTTATTTTGCCCATGTTCCAGCACAGTCATCATGTCCATGAAGATGCCAGTAGGTAGCCAGCCACTCTGCTGCCTATAATGGCAGAAATGACTGGTCTCCGCCGTCGCCCGGACGTAAAACGCAGCGATTGGTGATATCGGAACCAATGTTTTCCTCACGCCTTTGATTCCCTTTCAACAGGATGGTGGCTTAGCTGCTGGATCGTCGTCAACGTTGACGTCTGGGGATTTCATGACTGCCTCGACGACACGGCTTCAAGACATTGTAAAGATTTTCAGATGCGATATAATAACCCAAAAATCATATTTAACATTCATTCGCACACTGGATGGGAGAATCCAGCAACCATATTGAGCCGATACAGCCAGCAATTCGCACCATCTTGTACGTCAATCCATTTAAATCTGTTCCCTCCACGTATTGTTGCAATGGTTTCCAAAATGCTTGCCAAAATCAGCCTGTTCGCCTTTACACGTCTCGTTGCTTCAGCCAGCACCATTCCCTGCCCACCCGCAGGACTTACCCTCCCCTCAAATACCTCCCCTTCCAACTCGACCGCTGTTCAACTGGCCCTTTCCAACATCAAAGACTCCTTGAAGAACTTCACCTCCTCCGACGCCTTGAACTCGACCGCCATCGCCATCGGCATCAAGTCCGCCCACGAAGACTCGTCGCTTTTCCAATTCTACCACACACCCACCATTGCAGAAAATGGCAGCGCCAGCCAGGTCACCATCGACACCGTCTTCCGAGCAGGCAGCATCACCAAGCTGTTTACTGTCCTTGCCGCCCTGCAAACATCCTCTATCAAGGGTAGCGATCCCATCACGAAGTACCTTCCCCAACTGAACAAGGACGAGTCCAACTCGCAGGATGGGGCCAACCTCAACCCCATCCCGTGGGACACCATCACCGTCGAGGATCTTGCCTCCCATCTGTCTGGCATCGGAGGCGACAGTAGGCTTCCCCCAACCTCTGCTCATCTCCGTCGATAGCTGACCAGCTTAGTCGCAACCGACCTGGCCGTGTTTCCTGACGGCCCATGGCAGGCCATGGGCCTCCCACCCGTCACAGACGAGACTAGACCCAGATGCTCTGGTCTGCTAGGCACCACAGCCTGCACAGCAGACGGTTTGTCATCCACTCTTCCTTGTGCACTCGTTTATCCATCATCGACGTCCCATTTTGCCCCTGGTGTCCTCCCGCACTTGATAGACATCTCCTCCATCCTCGAGCTTCCTGCTTTTCGACGGACCTCATCTAACACGCCTCCTATGCCTCTACAGACCTCCTTGCGGGCTTGAACAAGAAACCACTCGTCTTCGCTCCACGTACGACCCCGGTCTACTCCAACTTGGGCATCTCTCTGCTCTCCCTCATCGTCGAAGCCGCCACCAACAAAACCTACGATTCCTTGATCACCGACACCATTCTCAAGCCCCTCGGCCTTACGAATACTTCCATTTCTCGCCCCGCCTCAGACTCCTGGGGCTTTATCCCCAAGTCCGAACCAACATGGGGTGGTGACCTCGGCGTCTATGCATCGTAAGCCCCTTTCTCGCTCTTTTCTGGCCTGCAAGACGCCCAGCTGACGCTCAACTCAAAGCGCTGGCGGACTCTACACAAACACCCGAGATCTCCTCGCCTTTGGCTCCGCAATCCTGTCCAACGGCCTCAACACCTCTTCTTCATCCTGGCTCAAACCGCGTTCCTTCACCACCTCCTCCGGCTACTCCATCGGGGCCCCATGGGAGATCTTGTCCACCACCACCCTGCTGCCCTCACAGGTGCCGATTCACATCTACACCAAATCCGGCGACCTGGGCCTGTACTCCAACCTCTTCCTCCTCGTGCCGGACTACAATATCACCATATCAATCCTAACAGGCGGTCCAGCCTCGACCCAGTTTCTCTTCCCAATGCAAATCATCTCGCCCGTCATCGAGGCCCTCATCCCCGCCCTGGAGGAAGCCAACAAGGAAGCCGCACATGAGGCGTTCGCCGGGACGTATGCTGATCCGGAAACCAACTCTACCCTCACCCTGTCCATCGACGACGGCCCCGGTCTCTCCCTCACGACCCTCACCGTCCGCGGTTTTGACGTGCTTCCCAACATCCCCAACTACGGCACGTCTCCCAGCAAGAAGACGTTCAACGTGACGGCGAGGATATACCCCACGAATCTGAGGGAGAACGGGACGTGGTCTTGGCGTGCGGTATACAAGAACAACGACGTAGCCGAGGTGGACGACAAGCTGTTCTTTCCCCAAGGCGGCTGCCAAACTTGGGGTCTCATCGACAGGTCGACGTACAACTACCTCGCCCTCGATGACTTTGTCGTCTCTCTCGGTGAGGACGGTGCTGCTGAAAGCATCTCGCCAAGACCTTTCGGCGTTACTTTGGGCAGGGCCAGGACTTGAAATGATGATGGACTACGGGTTGGCCACACTGATTAGGCATTCCACTGTACACGTTCGTCCGTGTCCAAAGCACAGGCAAGCGAAGCTAGTAAATCCGATTTCTGTCTACCATGACGCCTTGCCATGAGTTTGGAGGCCCGTTGCCTCTCCGACCTGAACTGCACTGCTTAAAAAACCAATCCCCCCCCGCCCGGTTGGTATTCATTTTTGACAAAGCACAAAACAAAGCTGGCATTTGCCAGGTGACCTACTTAGACATGCAGTGAACACAACCGCCAACGCCAACGTAGTCCCGTCGCATAATCGCAATCTCCTAGGGGCCGTTTCCTCACCGCGTTCCACCGACAGTCGGCCTACCAGAAACTGCACCATCCTATGTAGTGCTGGCACAGGTTCTCCAACTTCGTAGCCTCCGTGATCAGCTTGTTAACCTGAGCAATGATATCGAGTTCTTCGTTGGGCTTGAAATCCTTGCCAGTCAACTTCTGGGACACTCGGTCCAACACCTCCACCGCTCTGGCGTTCTGGATCTCGGTCGGGTCTTGTCCGTGGTTACCATTGACGACACTACCCTCGTGCGCCATCGACGAGTTTGTTCTGGACCGAGACCGGGCCACAGGTCCGCCGGGGATACCGGGATCTGCAGCGAGAAGCTCCGAGGGCGCCATGTCTGCGTCGAGAACAGATGGCCGACGGGCTCGGCCGCCCTGGGGTCCCGCAAGCGACTGCTCGCGTTCGGAGCGGAAGTTTGGTCCTGCCGGACTGGCAGCATTCGTAAGGCGCCAGGTCAGCAGAGGATCGTGAATAAACTGCAGCTCTTGTTAGTACAATCCATTTACCAAAGAAAAAAGCTGCACACGCAAACGTACCGCTTCCAACACAGCCATGACGCTGTCTTTGTTGTCCCGCAAGACTCTCATGACGTGTTCGCATGTTATGCGGAAACTGCCCTCGATGTTGCTCACCTCCATGGCGTAGGTGAGCATGCGGGTAAGGCGGAAGGGCACCCTCTCGGGATACTTTTCGCGCTTCATGGCCACTTCGAAACAGTCACCAAAGTCGATGTGAATGATCTTACCCGTCACGCGGTCGAGCATAAGGTTAGACGGGTGACGATCGCCGAGACCCAAGATGTATCCAACCATCGACATGACACCAAGTGACCGCGTGTAGTTGGTGCGGCGCTCCAGCCACGCCTCGGAGCTCTTGCTCTTGAGCCACAGTACGCGATAGAGATCTTGGCCCGTGGTGTTATCAAGGGCGTATCCAAAGACCTCCACCTTCTGCATAAGCGTGAGGTTGTCGTAATCGGGCGCCATTTGGAGCATGATGCGATGCTCGATATTAAGGAGAATCTTTCTGCTCTCGCGGTATTCCCTGATCAAGACGTGGAGAGTGTCGCTGTTAGGCACCCATCCGAGCAGACCAGAGTTCTGCGAGAGCGGGATCGCGGGGTACCGCTGGATGTTCAGGTGTCGCTTGTAGCACTCGGAATCGTTCGCCAAGAGAGTGTTGCACAGACCGAACAACTGCATAACTCGTTCGTCCTGGCGGATATCCTCGTGTCCCTTGAGCAAGAAGGCATACGATATGCCGTCGCTGCCGCTGATGTTGAGTTTGCGCGGTCTCTGCTTGCTGTTAATAACGCTGAAGGTACCGTCAAACTCCATGATGCGAACAATGGGCTGGCCACTGCGGTAGGTTCCGGGAACTGCGAGGTCCAAATCCTTGGACTTCAGCAACTGCGGCGAACAGTAAGGCAACTCGAGCGTAGTAAGCTGGGGTAGCTGTCGCGAGATGCGTCGGAATACCTGATAGTACAGATCCCAGGCTTGGTTGAGGTCGTTGACGTCCCTGCTGAGCTCGTACTGTTTGCACCACTCGCGAGCCTCCGTAAGGTCTCTGCCAAATGCCTGCGCAAAGGAGATTTCGCGCAGGGTGACGGGGCCGCGCTCGAGCTGGTCGTGGAGCGGTTCGAGAGTGGCGAACATGCCCTCAATGTTGTGGTCTCCAAAGTAGAGCCGCGATGCTTCCTCGAGTCCCTCGTGCCATTGCTCATGCCAAAGTACCGCGACCCTGATAAGTTCGTGGCTGATGGTGTCGGCTTGAGAGACGAGGTTGGCGCTGTGTTGACGCATACTATCCATAATCTGAGCAGCGGATCGCGACCGGCGAGTGTTTTGTGACGACTTCATGGCCACGGTCAAGGGGTAGACCAACGCCTGAGGATGAGCCCTGCCGACATCTGCCAGGAGACTGTGAATCGACTGTTGCACTCGGCGAGTCGGTTGGTTGATACGCGCAATCAGCTGGGGAATGACCTCGAGCCAGGTGTCGACGCTGACGTTGGTGAAGCCCTCCGTAACGGCGGCATTAACGTCGGCACTGGCACCATGCGTAAACCACAACGTCAGCAGACGCAGAGTGTCCTGGAGAGAACTTCCGTCGGACAAAGAAATGGACTTGAAGAAGCCGTGAACAGCCGGCACGACATGCTCTATGACCATCTGTTCGCTTCGCTCGCCTCTGGCGGACAGAGCCTGGACAATCTCAAAGTTGGCCAGGGCCCAGGCGTGCCATGCCTTGTACCAGCGAGGGTTGTACTTGGTGGCCTGGGAGTACGACGTCAGAATGTCCTGGACGTGGTCGTATTGCCATGTGTCTTGATTCAAGGCAATGAGCCACTCGCCCTGCCGCAAGTAGCACTTGGCCAAGAGCACCGTCTGGTCGCACAGAGCCTTCTGCGTCTGGGGGTTCATGAGGCTGGGGTCCATCTGATGCGGGAATCCATAATCGCCCGACAGATCCACCCCGTTAGGGACCTGCGCCGCATAATGAGCTCTTGCGCCTTCGTACCGGTGCGAGGCGTCGTTGGTGAACTTGCGCAAACAGTAGAGCGTTCGCTCGGGAATGCCAGATATCTTACTCTCTGGTTCTTGGCCGCGCTCCCACTGGAACTTGAGCATGGCGTAAATAATCTGCGAGGGGATATTTCTAGGTCCGACCGCGTTCGGCTGCTGCGGCCTGTCGTTCCAGTAGGGGATGAACGATGCCAGCGGAGCCTCGACACCGATGAGCTGCGTCAAGGACTTTTCGGCCAGCCCCATGCGGTTGGACTTGCGGCAGAGGTTGGCGAACTTGATCCACATGTGCATGTTCTCCGTTGGGGTTATCACCAGAGCACGAAGACGAAGCATCCTTTGCCACACCTCGACGTTGCGCTGGCAGCCCTTGAGGCGGGTCTCCCAGGTTCGGCGCATCGTTGCCTTCTTCTTGTCGTCGGTCTGCTTGTAGACAATGAGCTCTTCAAGCTCGGCCAACATCTGGACCCTCACCACGACCTGATACGCGCGGTTGTACGACTCGCTGACGAGCGCGCTCAGCTCCGTGTCGAGGCCTTCTCTGGCTTGCTGCACGCAGTTCAGCGCCTCACGGAATTGATTGCGGTGCAGCGCGAGAATAGCCCCGAAGAAGGACCGGTCTGTCGAGTAGCGCTTCATAGACTGTAAGTAGCTGTCCATTGAATCCCACTTGCCCAGACCCCAGGCGGCGGCGGTGGCCAGAGGTGCAATAAGCCGCTGCACATCCGGCGACGAGTTGGACCAGGTATCGCTGGCAAGGCCGGCCAGGGACTCCCACTCGCCGAGCGCGTGGAGACATCGCATCTTGCCCATGATGATATCGACGGGCACAGGCTTGTCGTCGGGAACCTCGGCCTCTCGCTTTTCATAAAAGTCGAGCGCCTCCTCCCAGCGTTCCAACTTCTCAAACCATGTCTCTCTAAGCTGAATTCCTTCCTTGTAAAGCTGGGCTTTGCGGAGAATTCCAATGGCTGCGTCGGACTGCTGGAGCTGGTTGTTGATCACGATAAGAGCTTCAACTGCTCCGCTGCTCTGGTCTTGCAGGAACTCTAGTTCTTTGTAGTGTAACGCCTTGGCGTAGGCGTGGCAACGAGCGGCCTCGCGGCCGAGAACTCTAATGTCGATCGGGAGCGCCTTGTCGTCGTGTTCCATAAACTCGGCGAGGTTGAGCAGCAGTCCGAGGAGATCCGGGGGTACGTTCTCGGACTTGATGGCGCTCTCGATGTTCTGTATCAACTCGTCCTGGAACTGTTCATAAAGCTCGCTCCAGCATGAAACAAACGCCGAGTTGAACAGCTCACGCGCGAGGGGTAGATAGGTGCTGGCGAGGGCAGCGCACGCGCGGAGCGCGTGGTTGGGCGATTCCGTGAGTAGGGTCGTGGAGAACCTGCGAAGCCACTCTTGCCAATCCTCCTTTGTCGATTTGCCCTTTGTATCCCATGCCTGCTTAAGGTGGATAGCATTCATCTCCAGCTTTTTGGCACCAAGGTCGGCGAATGCTGCCTGTTCGTCTATCCGATCAATGAATCGTTCACCGGCACCGAGATCCTGCGGGAGCACTTCTCCTTTCTGCAGCTTGCTGACGAGCAGATCGTAGTTCTGGTGCTGAATCTGGTGTGATGTAATCACCTTGTTGACTGTGCCCATAAAGTGGAGGTAGTCCTTTCCAAGCTGCTGGATCAAAGCACAAAGGGTATCAAGAGCTGCGACCCGGAGAGCGACCTCGCCACTAGCCAGGATGCGCGTCAGAGGGTGGATGATCTTGGCAGCGTAATCGTTGAGATTGACCTGGTATGTTATCTTGCCAATCGTCTCGATCGCCTGCTTCCTCAACGGGTTGGGCTGACCCTGCTTCTCGAACGTCCTGACAATAACAGGTATGATCAAGTGCATGTACTCCTCGGCGCTAGATCCAAACACCAAAAAGGCATGAAGAACCTTCTCGGAGGGCAGTCGCCGCGTGGTGGTGTCTTTCTCGAGCGCTCCGAGCATGAGGGGCAGCAGTCCTGCCAAGTAAATCTTGAACTCGCCTTCGAGAGACCGCGATATGGCCTCCACGAGGCTCATGATCGTCGACTGGAGGGTGCTGGTGGTACGCCAAAACTCTTGGCAGATGTCGACAATCTCGGGAAGGAAGTTGCGGATGTGTTGACGGACAATGGACACAAGGGTTGCAAGCTGGCTGAAGTATGAATCGAGACGCGTCTTGTCGGCGGCGCGAATGACACCTAGGAAGGCCGGAATGATACGGTCGAGGAAGGAGACACACTCCAGACCAAGGGTGCGAAAGATGTTCATGATGGCCTCGATGACGGATGCGTGGTGGCTTGAAAGAGATGTATCCTTGAGAATCTGCAGCAGGGCGTTGATGACAACGGTAGGGAAGTATTCCTTGCTCGATGGCGTGAGGCCTGTCATCATAAGAGAGATGTCCGTCATCTGCGTGCTCTCGACGCGGCGCTGTGCGTCCGGCCGGCGTTGCTCAACCTGCTGGTACTTGTAAGGGTCCAAGGCACCAAGGATACCCATCAGTTTGATCGTCTCCTGTCTGAGAGGGCCGCGCTGGCCTTCGGTGCGGATGATGCTTTGGAGCAGCTCAAGCAGCTGCGGGTACTCAAGGTAAGGCTCGATGACGTAGCCGGAGTTGCTGGCCATCTGACCCAGGGCGTGAAGCGCCGCCTCCCGCTTGTTCGTGGAGCTCTGGTCCTGCAGCGCCTCGATGATGAGGGGCATCAGGCGGTCCTTGTAGGGGAGAACCTCCTCGCCGCCGACCGTCGCCAGCTCTCCTATGGCTCGCAGAATAGTCGCAGCCACGGAGGCACTGGGGTCATTTGCCTTTGGCAATAGGACAGACATCATCGGGTCGACGTACGGCTTAACCAGTCCCTGGGCGTTCTGGACGAGCAGGCTGAGCAGTTTGGCGCTTTCTTCCTTGTTTCGTGCCACGTCGGAAAATTCGAGCTCGGTAAGGAGCTGAATGAGCGTCTTCCTCAGCGATGGGATGACGTAGGCTGGGTTGTACCTGGCAAGCCGGCCGATGATGGAAATGGCGACCTCTCGAATTGCGAAGACCTCGTCGTTGAGGGCAAAGAAGAGTGTGCGAATATTCTCCGCCTTTGCTAGGTGTCTGTCGAATCGCTCGTCGAGGGCGGCAAGAACAGTCCGTCTAATATTCGGCTCGGGATCGGACACGCCCACGGTCAGCAACCTCTCAATGACATCGCCAACGACCTGAATCGCATGATAACTAGTCTGGCTGACAATCGGGTCGCGCACGTAGAGCTGACAGCAGGTGAGGGCTGCGGCTTCTCTCGTCTCGGGGTCCTCGTCATCGACGTACTTGACGGCAACATCTCGGACGAACTCGTTTAGGACGTGACCTGTGAAGTCAAAGCTGCCAAGGGTGTTGAGAGCAAGCTTGACCTCGGCCTTGCGGTGCTCGTAAGCTAGTGGATCCTTGGCATCCTTGGGAACGGCCGGGACAGCTGTAAGCGTGTTCGGGTGAGGGGCTCCCAAGGGCTTGAAGGGTTCACCGCAAAGAACCATGCTGAGCATATCGAGCAGTCGATTCTGAATGGTGTCCTTGGCCGGCGGGATGTAGAAGGCCATGTCAACGAGTGCCTGTGTTAGCTTCGGCGTAAGGTCGCACTCGAAGATGGGATCAAGCAGCGCCTCCATATACTTGCTCAAGGTCTGGCCGACTGCGACGGCGAGGCGACTTATGCACTCGAAGACCGCGTCGACCGGGCCGCGTTTGCGAGCAGCCAAGCTGAGGCCCTCTCGGACATGTGTCATGACTCCGTCAAGGTAGGGCGCGATGGCGCTCTTGACCGAGTTGGCAATGTTGCCAATGGCCAGGAAGGCATCGTTCCTCTCCTTGTCCTTCTTCAGCATGCCCGACAGGTACACCATGAACTTGTGCAGATAGCTCCTGTCAAATTCTGCAGGAGAATAGCTCGCCAGGTCGGGGATGAGGAGCACGACAGTCCTGCGGATGGTAGCGTCGCGATGATCCTTGTAGCGGAGAACAATCTCGCACGCGTCGGGGTAGTTCTTTTGCATAAACATGCCGCCCTGCTCTAGGAGCTCCTTCAACATGAGGAGCGAGGCGTGGATGTATTCGACGGAACCTTGCTGGAGCCCGCGCAAAAGTTCACCGTAGGCCTTCTCCATCCACGTCTGCTTCAGTTCCTGATCTCGCTCGCGGATGATGCGGAAGCATGCGGCGACCGTCTCGGCGGATGTGGTGCGGATTAGATGGCGGTTGTCTCGCAAGCTATTCCATATAAGGTCCAACACCAGGCCGACGTAGGTGTACATCAACGTCGGCGCCTGTCTCGCCAGCTCGCGCAGGACCAGGGCCGCGCTGTAGCGGCGCTCCTCGACTCTTTCGCTCTGTAGCCATTCGAGGGCCATCTGGGTTTCGGATTCGACCAGCTCGCTTATCATAGAACCGCCCGGTCTGCACATCTTTCCCAGCGCAATGGCGGCCGCCTGCATGGGGTTGATATCCTTGCCACGCAGAATGGTCTTCAAGTTTTGGTTAAAGCGGGCAAACATCTTGGTGGATTGCTCGGAGACTTCGACATCGACGAGGGCGTCAAGGGCGTAGACGCCGCCCATTCGTTCGGACGAATCATTTCCGTGTGATATTAATTGGGTGATTTTGTTGTTGACTTGTGTGTAAATCGTGTTGAACTGTTCGATGGACAGGTCTGCGTCGAAGTGAGTGGTTAGCGGACTGTCGCACCAACACAGGAAAGATCGCAGCAACGGTAATTGACTTACCGCGATGGCAAACGAGCACCAGGTCTCTAAGCTGGAGAGCAGCTCGTTTGCGAACTTCGTCTGAGCTTCTATTTTCACGAGTCAGATATTCCGTCGCAACGGTCGCGGGAAAAGCCTGGATCTGAAGATGGAGCCTTGGGTAGAGACGGACCTTGATCTCAGGTCCCTGACAATAATGTCAAGTCGCTCGAGAGCGATTTGCTGTTGGGTCGCCATGGCTCACTGGCTGGCGCACCCGAGCATTTGAAGATCAGAGTAGAAGGAACATGGACTGGTTGTCGGAAGAGCTGGCAGTGGATGCTTCACTTCGTCTTCGTGTTCGTGAGGTAGGAGGGTGGTTTCGTTTTGATCCGATCGTTTGAGGTGCTGCCGTCGCACTGCTCTTGGCTGCAGAGGTAACGGAGACAAAGCTATAGCAGCTTCAAGTATTCACAACTTGTGGCTGTAAAATGGCTGAAGGAACAAAAAAAAATCCTGCGGCTGCGATTTAATTGCACACCAGGAAGAAGGAAAGAAAGGATGGGAATGACGAGGCTGAGAGATGTTTCGGCCAAAGCCCAGGTCTTGGGGGGGCAGTCTGCAGTGACGGAAAGTGCGATGCTGGGATGGGGGTGGGCAAGGTGTGAGTGAGTTACCTAGGTACTTAGTGTGGAGAGAGAGTCTTGGACTGGGTACAGAGGAATCTGGGCTATTCAGTACAGCCCAAAAAGTATCTTCCTTGAGGTGGGTTGCTTGCTAGCTCTCAGCTTATGTCAGCAGCCTAGTCAGCTGCCCATTTCCACCACAAAGCTCCCTAAGCCAAGGCGCCAGTGGGCTGCAATGGCTGACCATTCCCCGCATCCCTTGAAGGACTAATTGATGTACGGATACTTAAAGTACTACCCCAAATCCAGAATTCCTAATCGATAAGACAAACGTACGTGTGGCGATGCGAGAACGCTCGCCGCCAAATTACTGTCCCGAATATCAAACTGCTCTCCTCTTTTTCCGACATCTTTTCCACCCGCAAATCCTTACTCCTGGAGATCACATACATCCTTCTCGCAGACACTCTCTGTCGTCACCATGGGTAATGATGGTGGATCCATTCCTAAACGCCGCGAGCTGGTCAAAGAAGCCGCCCGCGCTCTCACAGTTTCGGAACTGAAAGCGAATGCCCTCGAGTCCCTCGGCCACGCCTGGTCCCACGATCCCCTCACTACCGATCCTCTCGGTACGGAAAACATTGTCTCTGACTGGCGCGGTCGCCTTTACAACTACGAAACCATCCTGCAGAACCTTATGCCGTCCGACGAAGCTCCGCCGGCGGTCCCGGATTCGCAAGAGCTCACCTTCGCTTCGACTGGCATCAAGTCCCTGCGCGACATCGTCAAGCTCAAGTTCCACCAGCACACCACACCAGGGTCGAAAACTGTCGCTTGGACGTGCCCCATATCGCTGAAAGAGCTCGGCCCGGCGGTCAAGGCCGTCTATCTCGTTCCGTGTGGCCACGTTTTTGCCGAGGTCGCTATCAAGGAGATACATGAGTCTGTATGTCCCGAGTGCAGCGAATCATTCGAGAGAGGCAACGTGATACCCATTCTCCCAGCCGACGAGGGCGATCTCAAGAGGCTGGCGAAGAGGATCGACAATTTGAAGGCAGCAGGGACATCCCACAGCTTGAAAAAGGACAAAAAGGCAGGCGGGAAAAAGAAGCGCAAGGCCGAGGGTGACGCAAACGAAGGCGCTGAAGGAGAGGCTGCGGACAAGAGGCGGGCCGTAGATGAAGCCGTCTCCAAGAAGAAGAAGGAAAGGAAGATTAGCGGCATCAATAACCCCATGGCTGCGTCCCTCACAGCCAAGGTGATGGCGGAGCAGGAGGAACTGAGTAAGCGGAGGAAAATTGCTGCGTCACGAGTGTGACAGACGGTTTGAACAGCAAAATAGAAGATGATACCCAATGTAACTTGTTTTACCACTTCTCGGAGGCCCTGATACGCGAAGGCGGTTACGATCGAATCCGTATGCTCCCTCTACTAGGTCTAAAGTGAATAACCCGACGCCAAGCTAAGCAGACGCGATGCTTTTCTTTGTACATGCCTGGCATCCTGTGATACGGCCCATTTACAACTCATCCTTGCTCTTGGGTTCGGAAGGCTCGAGCAGCTCGTCGCAGGCAGCGGGCGTGCCGACCTCCATCTTGTAAACGCACTTCTCCGACTCGCTGACCTTCCAGAGCTCCTCCGTCTCGCTGCAGGCCAGCCAGACGTCCGTACGCCTCTGAGGACCGTTCCAGCAGCCCTGGCCGTTCTCGAAGCGCATGACCATGCGGAGTCCCTTGCCGAGGCTCTTGCCGTCGACGCGCTCCTCATCATCCGCCATCTCCTTGTCGATGCGCACAAAGTTGCCCATGTTGGTGTTGCCGTGGCCCTTTTTGGACTTTTGGCTCGTCTTGTCCATCCAGCACAGCTCGTACTCGTACTCGCCGGCCTCTGAGCTGACGCACTTGTGCTGAAGAACACGGAAAATGTCGTCGTTGCCGTAGTCCTTCTGCAGATCCTTCTCCTCACTTTCGAGCTCGTGGCGCTTCGAGCTGAGGTCGTTGGTGGCAGCGTTGAAGGCGTCACGAGCTACGGTGACCAGACGGGACTCGACGCCGGGTTGGGCGTTGTCGGCCATCAAACCGTTCTCGATGAGCCAGACGCGGGCCGTGTTGAACTTTCCATGGACAAATTCGCGGAGGGACTCGGGCAAGTAGGCCTCGATGTTGTAGACTGCCATTGTTAGTCACAGTACCAGGCACAGGCGAGTTGCACGTTACGTACGAATATCGGTGTCGGTGGCCTCCGCCTCCTCAAATTCCCTCCAGTTGATGCCGGAGCTTTCGTTGTCCTCTGCGAGGACCTCCTTAATGTCAGCCTCCAAGTCGTCCGACTTGGGTTCGCTGGCGGCGTTGGCAGCATAGTCCTCGAAGGCCTTGACGGCCCGCTTGACACCTTCGTCGTTGAAGTTGGGGTTGTACTCCTCCTTGAATCTGCTGAGGATACCCTCGAGCTCGGTGACCTTGCTACGGAGATCGTTGCGCTGCGTCACAACGTCCTCGAGGGTCTCGCGCAGCTCAACAACGCGGGCCTTGGCCAGGTTGACCAAGGTACCGAGCTTTCCACCGGAGCCCTCGCCCTTGACAACCTTGCCTCGCTCGGATCGTTCCGTCTCCTGAAGCTTCTGCTCGAGCTCCTCCTTCTTGTCTTCGAGGGCCTTAACCTCCTCCTTCAGCGTGTCAACCTTGGCCTCGACGCGGCGACGAAGCTCCCTAGACTCCTTGGCCATGGTCTTGCGTTTCTTGGCGGCGTTGTCGATGGCGGCTTTGCGCTCGCCCTCGACGCGGCGGAACTCCTTGCCAATCTCCTTGCATCGGTTCTCGCACTTGACACCTCCAACCTTGCCGTACTCTTCAGTGCCGTCGCAGCAGAGGTCGTAGTCGCAGTGACCATCGTTAACGTACATGAAAGGGACGTAGGCGCCAATATGACCGATGTTGGCGCACCAGAAGCCGGGCAGGGCATTGGCAGTGTTGGTGGTACCCGTCTGGGAGCCGACAAAGGGCTGAAGTGGGGAGAGGGGGTCGAGATAGGCGCAGGCCGCAGTGCCAGGCTCGTCGGAACCGTCAGGGCAGTCGCAAGAGTCATCGTTGACTTGCTTGAAGCTGATCGTGATCTCGGGGTGGCTGATGCAGGTAAAGGAGTCCTTGGACTCGTAGAACTTGGCGACTGCGCATGTTAGTGAGGACTCGGAAGGGTAAAATGTTCGACAGTCGAGGAGGCTCTCAATGGAACCTTTCGGATCACCGCAGGAGCTACGCGGCGAGTATTTAGACAACGTCAACCTAGAAAGACTCACATTCAGGGCCAACACCTCGGGGCAAATTGGTTCCAGACACAGGCGCAGCGGCAGACAGAAAGGTGCCGAACAGCACCACGCTGTAGCTTTGACGCATCTTTTGGTGTTTATGGCCTCAAAGCCGTCATCAATGCCTGGTGGTAAGGGTTATACGGAGTGAAGAAGCGATAGCGTGTAACAGTCGGCTAGGAAAAAGGATATAGATGTTTCGAGGTTGGGAAGGGAACACGGGGAGCCTGAGTATCTGCAGCTCAGGTCGTGGAACTTCCAGCTCACCCAAAACGCTTTAGGTGGATGCGAGGTCCATCACTGACAGGGGAGGGGACGTCCAGTGACTGGGAGCTATCGGACGGCGCTGCTTTGAGTATCCGTACAGTACCTTACCTTACCTAAGGTACCTAGGTATGGATGAAGGCTTTGGCAGGGGCTGCACTCAGCCACGGAGAGTCACGTGAGGCTGGCTGTGCAACTAACTTGGTAAGGTATGCATAAGTGAGTATAATGCACATGTCTAAGTTATGCCACGACGCATGGCTGTACGGATATTGTTATTATTACCTAAGGCACCTAGGTATCTAGGGGACAGGTACCAGCCCCTGAGAAGGTAGGGGTCTACTGATAGCTTCCATAGGTAGAGGGGACAGTCAGTGAGAGTGTAACTGCCACAAAAGGGGACGTACCTTACCCCTCCAAATCGCGGGGCAAAATGTTTTTTGCTGCGATTTCTGCGGAATAGACGGGCAGATATTGCTTCTTACACCTAGGACAACTCCATGTTCAACTGCCATCTCGGGCCCTCCGTCTCCGCCGTGAACCGCTGGATCTGACTGCGAATATGGCGTCGTCCAGTGCCAACACTCCCGCGGCCTTGAACGCGCTTTCTGACACTGCTGTCGCCTTGATGCGACAGCTGGAGGCCGTCCTCCTTACCATTAACAGCGGCAAAGACGAACCCCAGCCGACAGAGGCGCCTTCGAACCCCCCTGTCGATGCCTTCTCGCTCGCGAAGGATACGGCTTCCTTGATCAAGGCGCATTCCACCAAGATCTCCGTCCTCATCATCAACGAGCCTTTTACCCCTTCGGCCATCGGCAAGGTACTTCGCGAACTGATTGCTGGCCCGATTCCCGGTATCGCGACGGCCGCTCAAACTTGCGATGTCGATCGTTATACTTTGACCGTTCGAAAGGACCTGTCTTGGAAATGCTACACGGTGCTGAAGGAACTCCGAGGTCTGGTCGAGAGGATTCCCAGGGACGGAAAGATCCTCTCTGCGGACCAGAAGAGCGGCGGTGCGTCGGCGACGGGCAAGGGAAGCATGGCAGCTACGGGTGTCATTTGGTCCGCTTGCGACGAAGTCATCAAGTTCTCCCAAGGCGGCATCGGCGGCTGCTTCGTTCAAAAAGTGGAACAGTTTCGAGCGACGCTCAAGGACGTCATGGAGGAACTCAAGGAATGGGGCGAAGAGGAGCCCGAGGACGACGATGAAGAAAGCGATGCCGACGACCTCGACCACGACTCTGCTCTCGGCTCCATGATGCCGTCCGCGCAGGAGATGCTCGACGACATGATGGATGGCTCGCAAGCCATTCCGCGCGACGACCCGGACAAGATTCGCGATCGCCTCGAATCGTGCCTGAAGCGGCTCAGGCTCACCACGCTCCTCTACCAGGCCATCGTCAAGCGGCGGCTCAAGACGCTGCCCTCATCACCGGCTGACAAGTCCGACATTCCGAAGCGTCTGGATGAGGCTATGCGCATTCTGAAAATGCTGCCGCACATGTTTGACGAGCTTGCTGGAGCATTCTACGAGCTCTCGCCTGACGAGATTGATCAGCAGATGACGTCCTGCTTTGACGAGATTGTCGCGCTTTCCGAGCTTCTCCGGGCACCCTGGACTGGCGACAAAGACGAGTTTTCCGAATGGGCCGTCAAGTTCCAGGCTGAGATGAAGAAGGGCTGAGCGCCTCGAGTAGTCCAGGCGGTAACAGGCAAACAAGCATGGATTCGCCTCAACACTCTCTCGGGAGCTAATGCCACGGCCTCCCACCCGTCCACGCGGATTGCACACAAAAAGCGCACTATAACGACAGCGCCACTAACATCGCCACCAAAATCGATTCTCCTTGTATGTAAAGCGTGCGCTTTTTTGTGTAAACCGCGTGCCGTCGCAGCCACGCGGCTGCTATGTGCAATCAGCCTACAGAATGCGCCTCATTTCAGCCCGGTCAACGTCTACAAGCTTGGTTCATGGTGGACATCAAGGTCCAATCAGTGTTGTCATTCGTCATTTGGCCCAACTCGTGTTGGTGGTCGGGAGGTTACAAAGTGAGACATGATGCCTAGTAGGTCGCATCACCTGGTGGTGTGGCCAAGCTCCACGGTCACGGGTAGGCTGATTGTCATCTGCGTCTTTGTTCGCAGGGCAATCACAGCCTTTGGGTCACGCCATAACAAAATGTATATATGGAGTATGGCAAGCCAGGAGTCGCGTTAAGAGGAAAGCCAACCAGTATCTACTGCAAATTAGAACATGACAGATCAAGCCGATCAGATCGAAAGGGGCGAAACTGGTGAACTGCCCCGAGGGGTTCCTACTGGAGGAAAGAAGCTCAAAGTGGCGGTACGATGGATCCTATGGTCGTCTCGTCCAGTCGCGTGCGCTCACACGGCGTTCTCCAGATATTCGTCGTCTCAGCAAGCAGCAAGATTGCCCGCATCTTCACGGCGATTCTCACGCTCCCGTACTATCGATTCTACCAGCAGAATACCCTGCTTCCAATCCTCTCCATTGCGAAAAACGTCGAGGACGGCGAGGGCGACGAGGAAATCTCGGCCGAGCTCCAGCGCTGGCGGGATCGCAAGCTGAGCGAGTTTCAACTCGTCCAAGTAGCCGTACGTCTCACGCACGACAGTCAAGTATCGTGATAAAGGATGATCTAAAACGTGTCCAGAGTACCCTCGTGTCCGCAGCCGTCATTGGATGCTTCTCATGGCCGCCTCCCGATGCCCTGCACTGGCTGAGTCCGGCGTTCTGGTACGCGAGCATTTCACTGTCGCTCTTCTCCATCCTCCTCGCCTCCTCGGAGCAGTTCATTTTCCAGACGATCCACCGGTCTCCGAAGCGCCGCAAGCTCGACAAGGAGCTGGCCATGATTCTCTACATCCGGCGGAGCAGAGACGTCGAGCCCATACACTCGCCCCTCGAGGAAGTGCCGCCCATTCCGCAAATCCGCGAAATCAAAATCCAGGAGAAGGGTGGGTGGCTGCCCAGCGAGATGCCCTTGGTCGAAGTCCGGTGGAACATGATTTTCACGTGGCAGGCGCCCATGATGCTCATGGCATACTCGGCGCTGTGCTTCCTGGGCGGGCTCACGGTGTATGTGTGCGCACCACTATATGACGGACAAGGCTGGGGCGAGGAGGGCAAGGCGGCCATTTTCTACCTTGTCAGCTTCTTCTTTTGTGGACTGACATTCATCTGGTGCGCATACTGGGCGTACAAATTCGTCGATTTGGAAGACCCCTGAATGCCTCCCAAGGCCTAGCAGCCGGGGTGGTACGTACGTACGGCTTCACGGGATTTTGCTCACCCGCCGAATGACTCACGCCGGCTGTTTTTGACTAGCGTCTCGCTATCTCATGTAGCTACAGCTGCATATTCAAATCCGACATTAGACAGCATGCGATAGAAGGATTCGGCAAGAAGAATTCAAAGTCAAATAACAAGGTGATACCTGCCTGTTTGTCGCTTGGTCGCGCAGCGAAGCATTTCACGCAATCATGGCTTGTTCAGTGGAAGACATCGTGAGGCAGTTCGACGACGACGCCTCGCTGGTCCAACGCATCGCGTTTCGGGAGTACAAGCTGCCGCTCGCCATCGAAGCGCCAAACCCAGACTGGCCAGCCCACTTCGATACCCTCAGGACGCGCATCGCCAACGCCCTCGGCCCAACGGCCGTGAGCATCTCCCACGTCGGCTCGACCTCGGTCCCGCACCTCCCGGCCAAGGCCGTCATCGACATTGACCTGGCCGTTGCCGACCCGACGGCCGAGCGGACCTACGTGCCCGCGCTGGAGGCGGCCGGGTTCCAGTTCCTCCTGCGCGAGCCCCATTGGCACGAGCATCGCTTCTTCGCGGCCCGCGAACCGTACCACTGCAACCTGCATGTTTTCAAAGTCGGGACGGCAGAATTGGCGAGACACCAGATTATGAAAGACTGGCTCTCGACGCACGAGGACGACAGGGAGCTGTATGCGCGGGCGAAGACGGAGGCGGCGGCGGTGTCCAACGAACTGGGCGAGGTAGTGGACGGTTACAACCTCCGCAAGCAGGACGTCATTCGAGATATTCTACAGAGGGCGTTCCAGGCAAAGGGTTACCTTCCCAAGCAAGGTTGAAGAGTGGTCTAGGCCAGCATATGTCAAGCCTGGCCAACGGATGGATCGACGAAAGCTTGCAGAACAGAGACTGAGGTGGCCATTCCCACCTTCACAGCAGTACAGATGCAATTCATTTGATGTCTCTAAACTTTCTTCTGGACGAGCTCGCATGCCGAATGGCTTGATTGCAACAAATTTTAAGATAGTTTAGGGGGTTGTTTGTCTCAACCTAGATAGGTGGCCAACAAGTTTTCATTTTTTTCATGACCTCGAAGGGCTTCTTAGCAGACAGACTATATTGTTCTTGTCGTTCAGCCTATATTGTCCAGCTGACGGTCCCCCTGCCCTCTAAGCCCCGCATTCTTTTCAGAAGACACAATTGATGGAGCAAAACGGTCAAACTGACGGCGCTTGGATGCGCCAAAAGCCTTGATCGCCGAGCTTACAAAAAGACAAAAAAAACATAGGACTTTCAAGGGTATTGAACCCAACCCGATTTGAACGGATAACCTTTCGATGTTGCTCCTGTGACTGGAGTCGAACGCGCTGCCGTTGCGCCATGGGTCCTTGATGTTTTGTCGACTAAATCAAAGATTATGTTGTGAGCATTGCTGGGGCTCGAAAGCTGGCGGGGCTTTTTCTCTTTTTGTGTGGGTCGCCAGTTTACGATAAGATTCGAGGCCCTAAGGTATCGAAATATTGTTTGACCCATATTGAAGGCCACTGCTGCGGTACTTCCTGTTGACATCAGCCGAGAAGGTCGGAAGAGCCTCCTCAACCCCAGTGGCCATTATCGGTCAGCACCTCACATCAACAGTCTCTTGCTCCTTTCGGAGTTGATTTCTACGGCACGCTGTGAGCCATGCTAACGGAAGCTGTGCTTGGTGTCGGGACGCGACCCTCGAGCGTAGATGAAGTCTACCAACCAGAACTTTCGTTCATCTGCCAGTCATTGTGTACTGCCATCTCGGCATTTGAATCATACAAACAGTCTACTGGCTGTCTCACCGAGAGAACGTCTCTGTTGGTCAGAGCTACTATTTATTAAGTATGCAAGTTGAATCTTCGTACCACTCCACAAGGAACACCAAAGTCAACGCCAAGCGCATGGCAACCGACTTTGCCTGCAAACAAAACAGGCCCTGTCGTCATGAAAAGAGCAAACCTACACCAGCTTCGTTCCTTTCGCCTCGTGCGAGACCAGCGCTGGGTATTCAGGAAGCTTCCACCCTTGTACGTCGTCCGACCGAAGCCACTGCCCAATCTTGTCGAGTTTGAGAGTCGAAACCAGCCACAGAAGAGTGTTTGCGACTGTCACACCCCAATGCGAGTTGGGATACAGGCTGGCGGGCCTGTACGGGATGTCCTGCACGTTCTCCATGAACGGTCGCATGACTTTATCGTAGGCTTCGACGGCGGCGGCCATACCGTCCGACCCCGAGCTTCCAGAGCAGCGCTTCGAGATCTCCCCGGCGAGAACGTAGGCCCCGACAAAGGCCGACGTCGTCCCGCGGCCCGTCATCGGGCTGGGAGTATAGCCCGCGTCGCCCAGCAAGACGACCCGGTTCTTGTACCACTTGTCCAGCCGGACCTGCCCGACCTCGACACTGTAAAAGTCGTCAGACACGCCGCCCATTTCCAGCTCCTTGATGAACCTCGGAACCTGCCACCCGGCGTCCTTGAACAGCTCGATCCAGAGCTGCTTCTGTTCTGGGACGTCACGCTTGCGTTCAGCTTCGGACAGGAGCTTGTGCGTCTCCTCGTCCGGCGCGAGGAGGAAGTAGGCTTGTGTCGTCCTGGGGTTGTCGTTCCTCGTGAACATGACACGCTTCTTGGTACCAATGCACACGGTCGCCAGGTTGTCGTCCACTTCTGCCTTGGGGACGGTGAACAAGGCCGTGTGGACGTTGAACGAGTAAAAGGGATCCTTGGCCCCGGGACCGAGCATGAGCCGCCGCGTTCTCGAGCTCTGCCCGTCAGCTCCCACCAGGAGGTCGTACGTGCCCGTGCTGCCGTCGGAGAGGCGCACCGTCACAGACTCGTCGTCTTGCTCGAATGACTCGATCGTCGCACCGAAGACGTACTCCACCCCGAGCTCCTTTGTCGCGTCGAAGAGGATGCGCACGAGATCGCCGCGCATGATCTCGAACTCGGAGGTGAAGCTCTGTCTGCCCTTGCCGGACTTGTTCGCCATGAACACGGCCTGCTGCTTGTGGTTCTTGTCGACGAACCGCAGACCGGCCTCGTCGACGCCGCGGGAGCGAATCGCCGGCTCGATGCCCATGCGACGTATCACGTCGACGCCCTGGCCGCGGATGTCGATTTGCTGACCTTGAGCGCGCAGAGATGGCGATCGCTCGACGATGGTGACACTGTGACCGAGGTGCGCCAGCCAGAACGCCAGGGCAGGGCCGCCAATGCCACCGCCGATGATGAGCACCTTGAGAGAAGACATTTGAGATGATTCGATGATGCAGCGAGTTGCGTCGTTCAAAGTTTGTGCATGTGAAAGCCTCTGGGGTTGGCTGTGCTGGCCGAAAGTTTACAGCCACGACACATGCTGGGCAGCATCCATTGATATAGACTTTGACGGAGTCTGTACATTCGACAGGTAGATGGGCATGCTGGAAGCATCTCACACCGTAAACGGTCACAAATCGTGATGCCACTGGCGCCGCAGTGCGACACTTGCGAGCTGGCACCCTTCGGCGATGGGTCTGGTCCGCAGTCCGAGGTCCATTTCGGGCTTTACGAGGGAAGCTGTTGCACTTAGTGACGTCAACACCCGGAGTCGGAATGGCGCAACTAGGACCGGCTCGTGCCCCATTCGCAAAGACGACACGAATCGAGCTGTTGGAGGGCTCCGGTGCACCAGCGGTCGCAAGCTTGTGAAACAGTCGGGATCACGAGCATCCAGCCATATTGTATGGTGACGGCCGGTGGCGTATTCGGCGCCGAAGCGCGGCCCATCAGGTGGGAGTCGGAAGCGCCATGCGCAATCCATCAGCGTCGCACTTCGGCATTCTCAAAATGTCGGCCTTTGTCTGGTTCATCCGAGACGTCACCTAGTAATACTCGCTTATCCGACCCTCGGACGGGTAGCACAGGTGGCAGAAGCGCCCAGGTCCTACAGGGCCAGCGCAGTCCAAGTATTGTCCTCCAAGACAATGGCATGCTGTGTCCTGTAGTCCTTCTCGGCTTGGCAGAGAATAGCTTGCCAGCAACCGCGCCAAGCTCTCAGCAAGTTGGGAGATCGAAGAGAGCGATCCCTTCCAGCCTTCTCTGATTCAACGCTTCATCTCGGTGGTTGTTCGATCGAAATTACTCCGATAATCTCTCTCGCGTTTTTCTGCGATTCTAGTCAACAACTTCGCATTCTAGGTTGGTTCCAAGAGGACCAGCATACGTTTCACATGTCTAAACTACAAACTAAGGCGTTTCTGCCTCAACTAAATTGCGTCTATACTTATAGATCTGGAGGACCTCATACACGAGATAAACAAGTAATATACTTATGGATAACCTCTTTATAGTAAGGTAGCTAGGTATACGCTGATTTCCTCTAGATAATAGCGTACTAGGTGAAGCAGCTGTGTTCTTCTGCTTGAGTTTCCTAGTATGGTTGATAGCTTCGTAATACCATTGTATTTTTTATTTAGGTGGAAACAGCTGTTTCTCAGCCTTAATATTTTGAAGGCACATATCTATCTTACTCAATTCGAACACGAAAGTACAAAAGTCTAGATCATAACTGCTCTTTTTCAGAAGCAGGTCATTTCCTTCCTACATAACTTGCTCTCTCGCACTTGCCTTATCTCGTTACACTGCTGTAAGTCTGACTCTTCCAACAACAACCAAGAAAGTAGTTCTCCAGGTACCTTACTAGTATCTAAGGTATAACTACTTACGAAATACATTACTTACCTGCATTCATATTACTTCTTACATTTACCTAGGTATAAACTCTTATAACCTTTCCTAGAGAGACCCTACTCCTCCGCACTTATCTTCTTTCTTTACTTTATCTAAGTAAACATAGGTTATCTCTCCTTACTTCAATTCAAACTCTACTAGTAGTAACCTACTCCTATTAAGTCAGCAATTCAGGTAAAGAAAAAACCAAGATAGATTGGTTACTTGCACCTGCACCTTTTCATACCTGCCTATATGAAAATCCTGGTGATGTTTCCCGGAAAGAAGGTGCTTCTTCATGCTTACCCTATCTCTTCCCCCAAACTTACCTAAAGACCTAGGTTCACTTTTCAGTTCCTTTGAAACCAACTCTGACTTTAAAAACCTAGGAACGTATACTCCAACACCCCAGCAAGTAATTCAACACACCTAGCTCAAGTGTGCACTATAAATATCACAATGGCTACTGCCCTCGAAGACACAAAGCTTGCCAAAGGTACCTACTGTCCTGCTGTCAGATCTTTTCTTTTCTTTGGCATAGTACTGACTGAAGTTCCGCAGGCAGCCTGGGACTGAAGACTGAGGCCCTTCGAGTCAAGGATGACGAAGACAACGCAATCCACACAAAGGAGATGAACATGAGGTATCTGCATTCACATTTTCGTCTCTGACCATTATTTTTGCTTGTGTTAGTTTTGCCCACTTTCCAACTTATTCAATTCAGAATACTTGGGTTCTTTAAATAATTGGAACTATGCTAGCTTTTGTTCTCCTAGTGGCTCCATGGGTGTGCCTCCCTCTGGCCCCAATATTTCTTCTGCCACTCAGTCCCTCGAAAGTTCTACCAAGTGCTATGTCTTTGGTATATCCAGAGATGCCGCGTATTTCATCATGAAGTCTGTGGATGAGTTTGACGATCTTCAACAGGTGTTTGCCACCTTCGCTACCTATGTCAAACAGCATGTGGACAGCATTCCCACCTCAAGCCTCCCCACCAGGTTCCGCAGCTATCTGCTTAATGAGGATGGTCTGGGTGGAGGGATGGATCACCAAGATTAGCAAGATTCAGTTTTGTACAATGCCCAGGACCACCTCAACCAGAAGGACTGTGCAGTGGCTTACAACTACATTGCGCTTTCCATGGCATCTTCCAACTAAATGGAAGGCTGCGACAACACCAACGGTCAAAGACTGGTCGATCAATAGCTTTATTCCTTGGAGTCTCCAGAGCATTAAAGCAAATACCCGAAAGAAAGACAAGTGGCATAGCATAGGTGGTAATTGTCATATATTAAGAGCCTCAGAGAACAAACGAACCAATTTAACTCTTCCACAGCTATACTAAGTGCTTTGGGGCCAGCTGCAGCTCTACAGAAGTAGAACCGCCATGAAGGCTCCAAGTACAGAAGCCATATTGACACCCATCAAGGCCGTGCCACCTGTCGGGACGATACTCGGCAGCTGTGTACCCGTAGACGTGCCTGTTGGAGGTACGGTACCGGTGGCGTTGGAACCTCCCATTCCAGTTCCAGTCGCATTCTTGGGGGCCACAGCGGGCTCATAGCTCGAGCATACAGAGTCCGGAGAAATCGGGCAGCTCTCGGCGATGCAGATGGCTTGGAGCTGAGGCCCTTGCTCTGGTATGGCGGTGGCGGGAGGGCTGCAGCGCATGCCGAAGAGCTGAGACAGAGCCATGCCTACCCCTTCCAAGTCGTCCTGGGCAACGCCAAACGAGGCACCGGCAAGGGCAACCTGCTGGATGAAGTAGCCCAGCTCGTTGTTGTCTAGATCCATGAACTTGTGGGCCTGGTACATGGACGCCTGGCCGCTGTAGCGAGGGAAGCCCGTCATGCCGTACTGTGAGCAGCCCAGCAGAGCGCCAAAGAACTCGTAGAGGTGAGTCAGTAAAAAGCTAAAGATTGAAACGAGGTTAGCAATGGCATCTCGAGTCCAAAGTACTGCGGAAAGACTGACTATTGCCGCGATGTTTCGTTGTCGGCTGGCATGTTCTTCATCAAGGGTGCGGCACCACCTCCATCCAAAAAGTTGACCGAGACACCGGCACTGCCGCCCCGATTCGTGGACGCGAGTTCGCCATTGAAGTATGGCAGCAGATTGACCTGCGTGCCGTTGAAAGTACCGGACGCCAAGATACCGGGGACTTCTACGCCGACGTTGGGCGTCGTGTCTGCGAGCCAGGTTTTAGCTTCGCTTTCATTAGGTTACATCATGGAGCCGGACCACCTACAGTTTCCAATGACGACTGTGTTGACGAGGAGAGTCAACAGGGTGTACTGGTTCTCGGCCGAGTTATCTTTCAAGAGTGCGGTGGTGTAGTAGTCGCAGATGGGGGTGTCCATCGGTCGTTGGGCGGCGGCGAGACTTGCCATCGCAAAAACACTGGCCTTGAGATACATATTGTAGGTAATGAATGGTCTGCTGTAGATATATGATGTACAGTCGTTCGTTGGTAATTGTTCAAAGAGGTGTCTTTGGTTGTGTTTTCATAATGATATTGTAAGTTGGCAAACACCTGAATATAAATACAAGAAGTGAGCAAAGCATATCAAATCACCGGTCACGGGACCAGCCACGGAAACCATACGCCAAACATCCACTTTCAATAGCCAGGAGCTCATTTGCAAACGATGATGATGTTCTCGCCAAGTCTAGTCAAGCCCAAACGGTAGTCGAACTTTCGGCTGACAAGGCTAGCCATTAGCATCTACTAGCGCCGGTTCACGTCCGATCCGGGGCCGTCAACATCCAACATTTAGTCATTTCCCAAAGGTAGCTCGCATTCTTTGAATTAGCCATCGCCCCATTGGCTGGTGGTTGCCTTACGCTCACGGATCGAGTTTGCCGTGCCACCTACATCAGCGATCCAAATTCCGGAACGAGTGGCAGCCGGCACTAGAAAGTGCGTCTCATTTACAGTCGGCGGATGGGAATCAGGACATTCATCATGGCGTTTGTCGACGGTAGCCGAATGATGGGTGTGTCACATGCCGCAGCTAGGTACTGTTTTCTGAGCTCTCCCATAGCTCTTTGTCCTGTTTTCATGTTCACTAGCACAAGTCTCAGAGACCTGGCATGCTGTGTCGTCAAGTCCATTGGCGACTTTTGCAGCCGCGAAGCTCGATCCACGTGGCCGACGGGCAGTAGGTCTGGTTGAGCAGCGACGATGTGTCTATTTTGTTTAAGTCGGTTTCGGTGATTTGAGCCGAGTTCTCAACTCTAAAACGAAGGGTCTCTTATAGAACTCGCAGGAGAATGGGCCTGGATATTTCGTTGGTAGCGATACACTTCGCTAAGCCCATGACCGATCCGCGAGTGTCTCTACATACATGCGTACAGACGAATTCAATATCCAATGAGAGATGCCTTGCCAGAGTCATTCAAACAGGCTGGCTAGGAATTGTGGATGACTGAACAGTAAGACCATGGGGCCCACCAACTGGGGGGTACATACAAGTATCAGAGGAGACACCACAGGTAAGCATATCGAGTGGTTCATTGGGTCGAGTTGCATCCTCTGATGAACCGAACCAACGCGACGACAACATCTTGTGACTCTGTAAGGACCGACGTAGCTTGTCAGCAACACTTGGGCTATGCATAGCTGGTTTTGACGCTGAAGGGAGAAGGTGAACGTAAACACCAGCCCCGTCGTGTGTCTGACGATCCGTTATCATTCAGACTCATATCCGGCTCCTCAGAGGTGCCAAGATGCCAGGATAGTTGTAGAACATGCTCGATCCCTGCATCCGACCGGAGTTTCGCACCTCTCGGCCAGGCCCAGCGACACACCGGAACATACCATACGACACATCCCACGCTGTTCTCCGCCATTGCCGTTTCCAACGCTCGGCGCAGAGATTCTGGACGTGTTCGAAAGGACACGGCCCGACGTACTGACAAGACCCAGTCACACCTGATGCTTTGATTGGACCTCGATTCTTGACCTACCGGGCCATGTACCCTTTCAGTGCCTAGACGATACGGCCAAAAGATAGTCGCCGGCAACACACGAGCAACGTCGCCTCCGCCGTGGATCCCAGTGGTCCAATGGCATGGTCTGGCTTGGCTTGTCAATGGCGAAAATTTCGATCTTATCAATCTCGCCCCCTCTGAGCCCACATCGCGAATCCTTCGTGCTGCTAGCCAGCCATTCGCGTTCCCGCTGCATCGTGGATTGGCCGAACACGCCCGAGAACCCTGTCGTAGTTCGTCGGCCGACGTTGCTGTCCTCGCCGAGACGACGCTGTTGACATGGGACGAGCCTCCGTTCGACTGCGCATAACCATGTGGTTGTCCCACATTCTCTGCCGGCCACTTCTTGGCTGCATTTGGTGTCTGTGAGAATACAAAAACTCTGGGACCTGCTGTCGCATTTTGGCCAGCATCATCTCCAGCACATCCGCCTCTCTGAACCGGACCGGACCGGACCAAGCCGTCAGTTCGATAGCGTGGCTCCGAACAACTACTCTGATCCGAGTGCTTCCGTCAGAAACGGTCCAACATACGCCATGAGCCACGGGAACGAAGCTGCCGGTACGGCGGAGATCGTGCCCGAAGGCGGCGTTCCCCGCCAAATCGACGACAAAGACCCCGAGATTGTTGACGAGAAGCCGGATCGCAGCTCCGAAATTGACCCCAACACTGGTGGTCTTGCTGGTGTTGAGAAGATTGAGGCCTTGACGCAAACATGGACCAAGCCATGGCTCATCGCCGCTTACATCTTGTGGGTGTCATTACATCGTGGCCAGCAGGACGGTGGAGGAGCTCGAGACGCTGACATCCTCGCAGTATCTGGCTCGTATTCTTCACAGACTCTCTCCAGCAGCAGATCGCGAGCTCCCTCCTCCCCTATGCCATTAGCGACTTTGGCCTGCACGGCCTCATGGCTGCGACGGGCATCATATCCAACATCATATCCGGCGTCAGCAAGCTCCCACTGGCTCGCGTCATTGATGTCATTGGCCGTACCCAAGGTCTCTGCATCATGCTGGGATGCGTGGTGATTTGTAAGATCCCCATTCCCGCTTCCGTGTTTTTCGAAACCTCGGACAACTGATACGTGCCGGTGCCCTCAACAGCGCTCATCCTCATGGCCACCTGCAACAATGTCGAGACCTACGCCGCGGGCCAGACCTTCTTCTGGACAGGCATGAACGGCATAGGCTACGTCCTCAACATCTTCATGGCCGACACGTCTACCCTCAAGAACCGCATGGTACTCTTTGGGTTCACGTCGACGCCTTACATCTCCAACACCTTTGCCGGGCCCTCGGCTGCGCAGGCTTTCCTCGAGGGGAGCACGTGGAGATGGGGCTATGGCGCCTTCACAATCATCATTCCCGCTGTTTGCGCGCCAATCATCGCCATCTTCACCATTCAGATGAGACGAGCCAAGAAGCTGGGTCTCTACGTGAAGCCGCAGCACAACCGCTCGCTGTGGGAGTCGGCCAAGTACTGGGCTGTCGAGTTTGACATTGCGGGCATCCTCATCATCGTCGCTGGCTTTTCGCTGTTCCTGCTGCCCTTCAGCATTGCCGGCTACCAAGCGCATCAGTGGCAGGAACCCAGGATCGTTGCCATGATCGTCATCGGCGGTCTGCTTCTGATAGCTTTTCCCTTCTACGAGAAGCATCTCGCCCCCAAGACTTTCATCCCCTGGGAGCTGTTCCACAACAGAACCGTTCTCGTGGCCTGCTTGCTGGGTGGTAACATGTGGATTAGCTTCTAGTAAGTCCCACCTCGTGTGTTTCTCCGGAGTCAATACTGACTTGCGCAGCTGTTACAAGGTCCAGTTCTCGTCATACCTGCAGGTGGTGTACGATCTCAGCGTGTCGAGGGCGGGTTTCATCACCAACATCTACAACATTGTGTCTTGCGCCTGGGCAATTCCTGTCGGACTGTAAGCAGAAGATCCCGCTTCGCTATCAAGGAAGACAATGCTGACCTTCACGTCAAACAGTTTGATGCGCTTCTCCGACCGCTACAAGTGGCTCGGCTGGGCTGCTGTCCCACTGCAGATGCTCTCGACGGGCTTGATGATCAAGTTCCGCATGCCCGACACCGCCGTAGGTCTCGTCATCATGTGCGAGGTTCTCGGCGCCCTCGCTGGCGGAACCATTGTCATGGTCGAGCAAATCGCCGTCATGGCGTCTGTGCCGCACCGCGACGTCGCCGTCGGTCTTGCTCTCCTGGCCATGGTCACCAGTGTGGGCGGTGCCATCGGACAAGCCATCAGCGGTGCCATCTGGACCAACCTCATGCCGTCCAAGCTGGAGAACTACCTCCCAGAGGAGCTGAAGGGCCAGGCCCTCGCCATCTACGGCGACATCACCACGCAACTGAGCTACCCGGTCGGAACGCCCGAGAGGGACGCCATCATCCGCGCATACGGCGAGACCCAAAAGGTTATGATCATCGCCTCGCTGGTGTCATTGGTGGGGTCGATTGTATGGGTTTCTCTGCTCAAGAACCACCGCCTCAGCGATAAGCAGCAAACCAAGGGCGTCCTATTTTAGTGTAATTTGCATTGGCTCTCTGTACGAGCAGAACTAGATCATGCCTTGAACATGGACTCGGCAGTTTTTATACGAATGGAGACCGTGAGCTGCTCTCGTTAAAATCACGATTCAAGAACCCAGTCGGTCGAGCAGTTCGCACTATTAATGCGCCGAGATGCCAACCACATTCCGGGAACCCGGATTCCGGCAGTTGCTCAATGGCTCGAACGTCAGCATGGTCTCATGGCGACAGTGTCCGGCCCAGGGTACGCCGATGCTCCATAATCCTGCCTGTGGGTGCCGCGTCCGCGTCGCGAGATGTCCCCTCAACGACTTTGTACTTGACATCCTTCGACAATGAGACAAGAATGCTGTGGGTGGTACAGCACTACAGACATGCCATGTTCTCGTATTGGGGCACCCGAGTGTGTTGTCACTCCCATGACCTAGGAAGTTCTAGTGTGAGACGGGCCACGTCGTGTGTAGCTGAGTTGGCTTCGATTTGTGTTAAACAAGAGTGAAGGCCTTGGTTCTTCGTCTATCTTCATGTCCAGCGAGTTTCAGTCCGCTAAAAACCTCTCGAGCTAGGGAAACTTTACCAGGTATAGTTGAGTCTGGAGATCAATTCTCAGGCGTGTGGCATGCCCGAATATTCAGAGTCAAGACTTGGTCGTTTTCAATATTCTGTGAAGGGCCCCGCGAGCCCCAGTTCGCGAACCGGCAGCATATGTCACTTAGAGCATCCAGAAAAGTGACGATACAGACCAACAATGCGTGACCGAAGAAGCAGTTGATAGTGGGTCTATCCGCGGCAATGCGGAGGAGTCCGGGGTTGTAGTGGGTCCGGAAGACGGAAGCCGGAAATCGGGAGGGAGCGCTGCCGAATCAACTTGGTGGCCGCCAAGCCACGAAAGCCCGAGGGCTTAACATTACCATAAACGGCATCTCACTTGCATGTGCCACTCTGATAGTCAAGTGATGGACCAAGGATAGCAGCCGAGAATGGGCAGAATCCTTGTTGGTTGTCGAAGAGGGCGGTGAGTCGGTGACAACACAATTGGACGTTGATCCGGAGCAAAACCCGTATGATATTCATGGCCGGCCCACCGCCAGGCCTAGGACAACCAATCGCAGACTGCAAAGACACTGCTCCAGAAGTGTACGCCGTTGTGGCCTCCGCAAGAAAGGAAGCCTGCAGATGCTCCGGCTCAACACGCTATCCCACACGAGCAGGCCCCTCCCCCGCTACTCCAACCTCCGACTCATGGCTCCCCGGGCCCCAGTCTTGCCAGAATTGGTATTCTTTAGCATCTCTCGTGTTGGTCTGACCAAGGCGATGCCAACTCCACGTGGATGGATCATGGAGACTGCGGAGAGGCGGGGGATGTCGCCCATGGGGAAGCAGAGAAAAGCAGCAGCCCCTGGGATCTGCTTCGATACGCGTCGTCGCGTTCTGCGTTCCAACTATAAGACCACTGATGATCCCACCTGGCTGGCTCCGAATATAGTTGAGTTGCTTCATGATTAGAAGGGGACCCTGTCAAGTTTTCTTATTCCCCCAAACGTATCCAACACAAGCGGGTTATCATCTTCGAACGGCCCACCATGGCAGACACGAAGGCTGGACCGTCCGTCCAAGATAACGACAAGGAGCGAACCGAGCAGTTGGAGGACGTGAACATGGCAGCCGCCGCCGCACTACCGGCGACACAGGCCAACGACAAGCTTACATGGGCCGACTTTTGGGCTAATAGACGGGTTCTGGGTTTCTGTCAGTTTACGCGAACTCAGCAGCTGTCTGTCCATGACGGACAGAGATGACTGACTACCTAGCCACGTAGGTCTCATGATCTACCTCCTACCGATCAACTTTGGATACGAAGTCACGACGATTGGTAAACTCCTCGCCGTCACCCCCTTTGCCCAACGATTCGGCCACGAAATAGGTGGTAAATGGGTGGTCGCGGCGCGCGATCAACAGATTCTCAACGCCGGCGGCACCATTGGAATCTTCGTTTCGGCCTTCGCAACGGGCATCATTAGCGATTTCATCGGCCGCAAGAGAACAATCATCATTGCCTGCGTCGTCTGCTGCGGCGGTGTCATCCTCCAGTACTTCAGCACAACCGTCCTGATGCTGTTTGGCGGCAAAGCAGTTGCGACGTTCGGCTTCGGCCTGGGCCATTCGCTCGGTCCCGTCTTCGTGGCGGAGCTGGCGCCGGTCAAGATGCGCGGCGTCTGTCTCGTGCTGGTCAACACCATGATCACCGTCGGTCAGTGGCTCAACTCGGTCACGGTTCTGGGCAGCGATCACTATCAGAACGATCTCTCTTGGAGGATCCCCCTCATCACCCAGCTCATCCCTCCCGGTCTTCTCCTGCTGGGACTGCCCTTCCTCCCCGAATCCCCGAGTTGGCTGCTCATCAAGGGCCGCCGCGAAGAGGCCGCCAAGTCTTACCGCAGATTCAACGGTCCCAACTTCGACGTCGACGCCGCAATGGCTGTGGCCACCGTCGCCATCGCGAAAGAGCAAGAAGCGGGAAAGGAACAAGAGTCCAGTCGCTGGCTTGACTGCTTCCGGGGCACCAACGGCCGACGCACCTTGATCATCGTCATGGTATATCTGTCGCAGCAATTCATTGGTGTCAACTTTGTCAGCGGATACTTGACGTGGGTTACCGTAACTCGACAAAGACTCTGCTCAGCTAACGGTGTCTAGCTATTACTTCCGTCTAGCTGGTGTCAACAACCCTCTCGCCATCGGCCAAGCCGCATACGCGATCCAGTTTGTTGGAAACATGACGTCGTGGCCGCTTGTTGACCGTTACGGTCGTCGTCCTCTGATTGTAGGCGGCGTGTTCACCATGACGGCTCTTTTGCTTCTTATCGGCGGCATCAGTACGATCGGGACTTCGGCCTCACTGTCTGCGACCGTGGCATTCATGGTCATTTGGGGCTACTTGTACCAGGCAACTCTTGGTAAGCATCATTTCGATGGCAATCCCTGGAGGTCACGATGGGCTGACTGGTTTTCAAGGTGCCGTTGCGTACTCTGTTGGTGGAGAAACTGCAAGGTAAGTCGTCGAGACACGTCACTCTCGGATCAAACCACCCGACCCAGCCAAACGGTGAAACTGGTAGCAACCCTGAGCCTTCCTACGTGCTGGCGAAGGCTGGTGATGCCTTAAAACCGGGTTGTGGGCCATGACAACCGAAATGACTGGGTCAATTCTCGGACAAGGGGATGCCTGGCTGACAAGAGAACAAAACAGCGTTCAACTCCGACAAAAAACCTACAGCATCAACATCATGTCCTCGACGGCGGCGTCCTGCCTCGTCCAGCAGGTCATGCCCTACCTCATCAACACGGATCAGGCCAATCTGGGCGGCAAGATCTGCTTCATCTTCTTCGGCCTGTCTCTGCCCATGTGTGCCTGGCTTTACTTCTATTTCCCCGAGATGAAGGGGCGCAACTACGCTGAAATCCAGGAAATGTTCAGCAACGAGGTGCCCGCCCGCAAATTCAAGACCTATGTGTGCGAGGTCAGCACCGGGGGCCAAGAGCAGAAGAAGCTGCAGGAGGAAGCATGAAGGGGCACGCGGTGGGGGGCGAAGAGATGGTGTAATGTGTAAACGACATGTCGAGATGTGCTCCAAGTAATTACATACCTAGTAATTGGCTTACGGAGTACACGGTAAAGGCTCTTGTGAAGAAGCTTAAATGAGCCCAACACCAAAGCAGTTAAACCTGGTCACGATGTTCCACACACACAACAAACCCATTCGCATGAGAGCCCCGTTTGCACATTTCGGTTGGGCAACTGTCGAGTTCCGCCGGGAAATTGGCGAGGGACTAATGCAGTGACGATGATTAGCGACGTTTTACATGAAGCAGAAAACGCCATGGGCCGGGGTCATGATCGGAAATTAGCTGATGTCCCTAACGCCCTGATACCCTCACGACTGGGAGAAACATAGGTCTGGACCGTGTCGAACGACTCAAGCCGATGTCTGTTGATTTCCTTTAAATCTTTAAAGTTCTCCGCTCTCCACGATGGCTGTACACCAGGATCAGCGTTTCTTTGGGGGGCAGAAAGCAACTTCTACCTAGCTGCTGATCACGACCAACACCCACATCACTTTCACCTTCAGAGCAGATCACAAGACTTAAGCCGATCAACAGTCGATCAATCTCCTAGTCACGATGCTGTCTCGACGCTCCTGGTGCCTTGGCGCCACGCTGCTCGCTGCCTGCTCTCGGCTCGTCAGCGCCGACATCCCCGACAACGCCATCGAGCTCGACCTCGTCTTCCCTCGCGATGGAGGCAAATACGGCGAAACATCCCACGGCTACCCCGTCCTCCTCAACGTCCAGAACCCCGACGTCGCCTACCACTACGGCTTCGGGTTCGTCTGGGACATCTACTCGAGGAACAAGAACTCGTACCTCCGCACCGCCGCCCACGGCACCATCGGCGCGAGCATCTTGAACGACACTGATTTCGGCGACGGCCCGCACCTCGAGGTCGGCACGACTGGCCATCTCGCTGCCGGCGACTACACCTTCGCCTGGGTCTTCGGCATGGGCCCGCAGTGCGAGTTCACCGAGCAGCCGATCTACAGCGAGTTCAACCTGAACCCGCGCATCAGCAACGGCAGCTTCGACTTCACCGTCGAGAAGGACGGCTCCGAGCCCACCTTCACCAAGACGTGCCCCGAGGCCGTCGGCGTCCTGAGCTACGCCTCCACCACGACGTACGACTCCGAGGCCACCAGCGTGTGCGGTGTCACGGCCACTGCCACTCACGATGCCGAGCCTTGCAAGGCCACCCTCGGCGACGACCAGGCCACGAGCGTCTACAGCCAGTTTGGATACGCCGCCGCCACCGACTCGTCCAAGTCGGTCGCTGACTTCAACGTGGCCTCGACGCAGATGGCTTGGTTGGCTGGCGTCGTTGCAACTATTGCCATCCTCGCATAAGCGTACCGGATGAGTTCGATTTTCTATTACTAGTTTACATGGCCTGGATGGGCGAGCCAACGATGGTGAGCGAAAAAGAGACTGCTCAGCTGAAGCCGATAAGGCATGACGACCTGCCCGATTCGCTCTCGGCGGTCTCTTGTCCTCCGCGGACAGAGGAGAAGGACATGTGGCGGAGCAGAGGCGACACTTGCGCCTGGCAGCAGCATCGCCGGGTCTTATCACGGCTGTGCCGCAACGACGTGCCATCCCAGGCGTCACCATGAGAACTGCTACCCAAGGTGACATGGGTGTGTAGCCCAAAAGAAGCCACCGATCTGCGCGGGTTACTACCGACGCGGATCTCGACCTCCGGCAGAGGCTCTGGGTGGTCAGATGAGGACCCAAAACGGGATGGATGAAGAGACAAGATTCACAATAGATACCCAACCACCGTCGTCCTTGTGCAAAGGTTGCACCCCTCGAGACGGCCCAGATCATCGAATCTGGTATCCGACATTCTCGAGAGAGCAGGCCAACCAATACCACAGGACGATGGCTGACGTTAGCAACGACTGAATTCAAACGGCAAAATGGCATTCGTCACGCACTCGAGCTCCCCCCCACGAGACATGCGTCTTGACTGCATCCATTCGATGGTGATAGGTAGAACCTGCAGGCATCCATCCAGCCTCCGTCCCGACTAAGGGGGACAGCCCAGGCTTCCAAGAATTGCTCAAGCTTCCTGGGCATTTCTGGTATTAGACGAGGCTCCCCCAGACCGGCCAGCATGCAGCTTGGCGTTTGCTTATTGCACTGTTTGCGATTGTAATTGTTCCTCTACTGACTGTCCTGTCCGTACTGCGTTTGCTCATGTCGTTTGACAGCTTGAAGCTGAGTCGAGGCTGAATATTGCACACAATCATGTCGCACCGCCAGCATTCACACAACAATAGCACAAGCTCCTCGGACACCATCTTCGTCAGCCAGCCAGATAGCCCGTCCGTCCAGAGCCCCGGCAAACGACGAAGCTTGGGATATCACAAGCCGTATCAGATCCAGAGCGCTTACGTCTCGGTTCACGCCGAGGATGTCCCTCCCAATGAGCCGGCCTTGAGCACCACCGGCGAGTCTGGGCGTTCAGTCCCTTCACGCTGGAGCAGGATATCCGACAAGACGCACATCAAGCCCGCTCGATTTTCCAATTCCGGCACGTGGACGTTTGAGATTGCCAGCCTTTGCGTCACCGTTCTCGCCGCCGCAGCCATCGTCGGCGTTCTCGCAGCATACGACGGCCGGCCGCTGTCGTCGTGGAAGTTCCAAATCACCATCAACGCCGTCATTGCGTTGCTGGCCACCGTCGCGACCGCCACCATGGCTGTTGTCCTCGCCAGTGGGATAAGCCAACTCAAGTGGATTCATTTCAAGACCCGGCGCCAGCCCTTGTCTGACATGGAAGTCTTTGACGATGCGAGCCGGGGCACCTGGGGCGCGTTGATGATGCTTTTCAAGCTCAGAGGAGGGTAAGTCACGATACATGAGACGTATATACAGTCCTTCCTGCTGACTCTCGCTGCCCTTTTCCAGATTCCTAGGTTCTTTTGGCGCCTTGGTCGCCATCTTGACCCTTGCTTTCAGTCCCTTTGCCCAGCAGATTGCCACGTTCCATCCCCGGACCACAGATTCTTCCACAGGAGCCGTCAACCTCCGGTCCGAAAAGTACCTGATAGCCTTGAGCAGTCAGTCGGCCTCGGAAGGCTTCATTCCCATCCTCCCCTTCAAGGCAGCTGTCTACAATGGCCTCTTCGCCGAGAACGGCAAGCCGTGGCTGAGTCTCCCCGTCATCTGCCAGACGGGCAACTGCACCTGGGAGCCCTTCGAGACTCTGGGCGTCTGCAACACGTGCGTTGACATGTCCGAGTTCATGACGAGGTCGTGCGAAGACGGCTCGGATCCAGACGACGACATGACGGACTGCGGCTGGTCTGTTCCTGTGGGCGCCCGGCTCAAGACCCATGCCGACGTTTTCAGCATGACGTCGTTGTTCCCCAAGGGCCTCGGGGACATGTCCTACTCCACCATCATGAAGCTCGTCTTCATGGGAACCGAGAAACAGGGCGGAACGGCCGGTGTTCTCGCACCCTGGGCCAGGCAGTGCACACTCCAGGCTTGCGTCCAGACACTCGACTCTTCCATTGTCAACGGCGAACTCGGGGAATCCATCGTCCACACCCGAACCAACGATTCTGTCGCCACCGCAACCCAAGACACCCTCGAGCCAATCATCATCTCGGGCAGCAAGGACAACGCAAGCTATCCCATAGATATGAAGGTCATGATGGGCATGCGCTCCTGGTTCTCGGACCTATTTCGCAACGGCTCGGCCTCGCGCAACGAGGAGCTCATCAACAAAACCATCACCACGCCGGACAGCGTCATCGTCAACCTCACGGTCGGCATCTCCAGCGGCGAGACCTTTTTCGACACGGACATCGTGCAGGCTTTCTACTGGAACTACTACGAATACCCAGCCGGCATAGACATGCTCATGAACGACCTCGCCACCAGCGTCACCGTCAGCTTCCGCAGCTTCAACGGCACCGTCGTCACCGGCATCGCCCACACGGTCGAGAGTTATATCCGAGTCGAGTGGGGCTTCCTCGCCGTGCCTCTCCTCACCGTATTGCTGACGGCTGCTTTTCTGAGCGCTGCCATCTATCAGACTTGGCAGCAGGACGCAAGCATTTGGAAGAGCAGCGTCACGGCCACATTGGTTCATGGGTTGGATCGCAATGCGAGAGAGAGACTGGAAGATCTGGGTGACTTGCGAGAGCAGCAGAAAGCAGCCCAGGGGTTCAAAGTGCAGTTGGACGACACCGACGGAGGGGTTTTGAAAATGTCAAATTACGACGACATTTAGGGAGCTTGATAATGGAGATGGGTTCGTCGAAAGGCCATGCAGTCACCAGAGAGAAAGTACCCCCATTAGGCGTCGTCACACGAGAGTGGTTCAAGCAAGTAACAGGACTAATAAGTCTAATACAACGAAGCACGTCGATTCTTAAACTTCGAACACAGCGCTCACACTGCACGGTCTCACCTACCAGATGGTCCCTGCTTGTCCGCCAGGAATGAAGGGAATATGATTACGTCTCTACGCCTTCTCCGATCATATTGTGACATGTGTTGTAGGGGGGAATCGGCTCCTGGGGACAGTTTTTAGGCGATTCGATGAAGGTCTCACTGTTTTGCTTTCCACATCACCACCGTCTCGCAATGATTGGGGTTTTGAAGGTCATCTAGGTGAAGAAACTGTCCACAGGCCACGTCAGTCCCAGCCGAGTGAGTAAGCTCCTCTACTTAGCTTCCAAATCAACAACATGACCACTCTAGATGATGAACTACCTGAAGCGATGATTGTCAACTGTATCTGCAAGGAGTGGTAGGTGGAGGGGTTGACGGGTTTGCCCCTTGGCCCATACGAGCTGAACTACTGGACCCCAGATATGCAGAGTGACTTGACGTAAACCATGAGTAAACCCCGGCCAGCGGTTAATCTGTTGGAACAGTACGCCTTATCCAGGACGGAATCCACAGTCCAGTTTGAAGGTTGAGATGCAGATAAGTCGAAGGGCCCCGGTGGCCCAGAGCGAAGAGGTTCTCAAAGCAACCTTACCAAAAGCGAGCAATCCTACACTGACAGGAAGAGTGATACAAACCCATGGATCAGGTGGAATGCAAACATGATGTGTCGAGACCTCGTCCCAATCTGTAGTAAAGACGCCACAGCTGACGATGTCTGTTTGCGGCGAAAACTAAGCTCTTCCGTCGCCACGTGGCTCATTGGTGGCCGGAAGCCACATTCGCGAGCTTGGTGTTCTCGGCAAGCCGACCACGTTCCATGGCGGTCTTAGTCCAAAACATTCGGTTGCCGAAAGTATCAGCTTCTTGGTGAAAGATGTGTGCGGGTTTCTGCGACAGGCCACCGGAACGGATCCCTAGTGTTGCTCGCAGCTTTTGCTTTGGACTTTTTTAAAAAGAAAAGCTCAACATCCTCGTTGACAATTGGAGTACAGGGGCAGGAAAATATCAAAGTAATAATACAATAGATAGGAGTTGAACCCTCCATGTGTCGAATTCCCCTCATCCGAGATATAGTAGTTGTATTGCAATATTTGACGAGGAATCACGGTAAGCGCAGATCGAATAGTTCACGACTCCCAACATCGTTCCATGTCCAGCTGATGATTTCGCGTCTGAAAACAGTCCGTGGAAGTCTGTAAAGCGGGCAAAACGAGCCTCCAACGCGGTCAGCATTGTCTCACGGTCATGATCATCTTCAAGGCGAACGACATGACATGTAGTTCTTCGTTACAAAAAATGTACATCACCAATAATTCACAGTCTGAATGACATGGAAGTACTTTTATATCTTTAAACATGAGAAATCCCCACACATGTAGCAATGCCTAACTACCACACGCATCTGGTTGCTGCCCGCCAAGTTCCTGGGTTCTATCTACCAGCCATCGTCCCTGTCCCCAAAGACCATCGTCCACTGAAGTATTGTCAAAACATTCGCGATGAATCGGCAAGTCAAGACACAGACATTGCAAAATGTGTCCGCACGCGAGAGTCGGCCGCCTTAGCTGGATGAGAGAGCGTAGTCGGCGGTGTAGGACGTGAGCGAGGGAGGCCTGGAATTTCAGCCACGCTCCAAACCTTGGTTGAAAGCGTTCATCATGCGAATTCTTCCGTCGTATGTTTACGAACCTTTTGCTTCTCCATTCCAACGTCGTTGTCACTAGATTCGGCCGACACGACTCAAGAACATGTACCAGTAGTTCTGCAATTGAATTTGCTGTTCTACGCGGATTCGGCGTTCACGGATGGGCTCAATTACTTAACCTTTGCGAGAACCTCGCCTTTTCACTCGGTCGACCAGCTCCCTCACAAAACTCGTCTTCCTCTCCCCCTTCTCCCTGGCAGTCCAAGATGCGTTTCTCTTCCCTCACGGCAGCGTCTGCCATCTTCACCCTGGCCCTCGCCCAAGAACAATGCTCCTCGGTCGAACCTCCCACCTATCCCGAAGCCAACCCCTATAACACGGCCTTTCTCCCCTTTGTCAACCCTCCCTTTCCGGACCTGACTTCGACCCCGTCGTTCGGCATCTCCGTCAAGACGGAATGGAGCAAGAACAAGTACATCCGCCGCGCCGGCATGGACACCGGGTCGACGGGCGTCGTCGTCGGCGGCGGCCTCCTCGGCCTCACCGACTCGACCCAGTTCGACCGCTCGACCCCGGGCAACGAATACCTCTCCTCGAGCGGACGCCTGTGGACGGGGTACTGGATCCAGGCCGACGTGACCTTTTACACGGCCGAGCGCGACGAAAAGGGCCGCCGCAAGCAGGTCGTGACCCACGTGCCCATCCTCGCCGTCAACGAGTCGAGCATCTGCTTCGCCTTCGCCAAGCAGGGCTACTGCTCCGACTCGGACAAGACGAGCGTCGCCGAGTGGCCCAGCGACATCCACTACATTGGCGTCGGCTTCGGCAGGGGCAGCGTGCAGCAGCCGCAGGCCCTGCCGGACAAGGTCCCCTTCGTCAACGTGGGCAAGATCAGGGGCGAGGACGTCGAGGACATCCACCAGGGCTACATTCTCAGCCAGGCCGGCATCCGCGTCGGTCTGACCAGCGACGACGTCGCCCCCTTCCACAAGACCAAGTTGGATGTGAGACCAGACTCCAAGTCCAACGACTGGCAGATGGTCAACATGGCCATCCGCATCGACGACTCGCCCTTCAACTACGGCAAGGCCCTCCTCGACACGGGCATCAACCAGTCCTACGTGGCGGTGAACCAGGACATCCAGTCCGAGGTCAAGACCGAAGCCTCTCGGTTGATCAAGAACAGCCCGCGCGTTCTGGCTCCCGGTAGTGTCGTCGACGTCTTCATTCCCGACGAGAAGAATCCCATTGCCAATTACACCGTCACTGTTACGGGAAATCCCACCGCCGCCGGCATTGAGCCGCCCGGATTTGTCATGGAGGCACCGCCGTCGCCGTCCTCAACCACCGGTCCCTTTATCAACACGGGGAGGATGGTTTACAATGGTTGGGACGCCATGCTGGATTCCGAGTGTGGCTGGTTCGGACTCAAGAAGCATTAAAAAAAGGGGGACCAGTGTTGATGTATAGAAAACGAGCTCGAATCGCTTCGTTCTGCAGATAGCAGCTTGAAATGTTTAATAATAATTCCCACCGTCATATCCTACAGCCGCCCAACGCCGCTGATGCCCAGCCATATGACCATCACACGAAGAAAACAGTCGAGTCCCGACGCGTCTTGGACCAGGTAAATCACGCTTACTCCAGGCTCATCCTCGCCTCATCGCCGATGCCCCATTGCCCGCCGTCCTTGCCCTGAAGAGCCAGGTTAAGCTTCAGACCCAGTGCCGCGGCTTCCTCTTCGCTCTTCGCCTCGCTGGCCCTTCGGCTTCGGTCGTGGTCCTTGTCGACCTTGCTTGCCATGCTCTTGTCCGTGACTTTTCTTCGTAGCGAAGGCGCTTTGAAGAAGGACCGCCCGCCTGAGCTTGTCGACAGGGTCGAAGCTGCGTCGTCCTTTTCATGGTCCATGTCGGATATTGTCAAGTCCGGCGTGGACTGCGAAGGCGACACCATCTTCTCTCCGAGAGTGCTGTATCTTTGAGTCGTAAGGGCAGGGCCTGGTGGGCTGACTGTGGGCGAGCCCGGTCGCGGAGGATGCGATGTTGAGGCCTCGAGTTCGTGTGCTAGTTCGTCCTCTGAGATCTCGACGAGCTCAGCGTCACGATACCACTTTCTCCGGCGTGTCCATCGGCCCCAGCCATCGACGCCGCGGCGACCGCTTTGCCACTGGATTTTGTTAGCTCCGAGAGCGGTTGGCCCCCCCGCCCGGAGGGAGGGAGGGGGGGGGGCTTTCGTCATGCGCACGACATACCTTGTTATCGTAGTAAATCCATCCGGTCCTGGCTCCGTCTCCGTCATAGTCGACTGGCTCCGTCCCGTCGTCCGGTACACCGTCAACCCTCCACTTGCTCCCCTCGACCCACCTCCAGCGCATGTTGCTGCCATCTTCCACCTCGGGCAGCTCGAACGTGTCTCGTGACGGGACGGGGTTGTTGTGCTCGTCGGTCCATGGCGATCTCTCATAGGCGAACATGCTTTGTGTCCAGCCGAGACCGACCCAGCGGCGCTGGTTTTCGTAGATGATGAAGGTGAATTTGACGCCTGCGTCCTTGCTCGTGGCGTTATTACTGTGTCGATGGGACTGGTTGCGCAGAGCCTTGGTCAGCTCCGAGGTTGCAGGGCGCTTCGTCTGGACCTTGGCGCCTTCTCCGACCGTCGAAATATCGACAGGCACAGCCTTGACGGGTTTCTCGAACGTGAGTCCCGTAACCAGCGCGGCGGTCTTGCGAACAGCCGAACTGCGCCACAGAAGCGTTCGGGCTACGCGCATGCCCCTCGCGTGCCAGGTCAATACCAGCGTGCCGAACAGCAAGGCGACCCTGCGCGTCGTGATGATGCGCAGTGGCGGCAGTGTCAGAGCGACCCAGAAAGGCGTGCAGAACAGGATGCGCACAAACAGGGTCGTCAAGGCTGGCCTCGTCGTGGCCGAGGTGGGGGTTCGCTGGGTGCTGAGGAAGTCGGTCAGCTCGAGGAGCGGCTCGAGGAGGACGTTGCACCTGCCGGTGAACTCCTTGAGCGTCTCGACGATTTCATCCAGCGTCTTTTGATGCCTGGTGTTTGTGACCTCGGAATCGCCTCGCTGGTGGCCCCTCGCCTCGTTTCCACCAGTGCTTCCCTTTGACAGGTTCTTCTGCCGTTTGCCGGCTGCGGCGGTGCTCCCGTTGGGCGACCCGCCCGTCTCCTTGGAGGCCGGCTCGGTCCATCCACTACTACTCAAAGGACTGAAGCGACGACCGTACATGCCCAGGATCAGCGTCAGAACGACAACGATTGGCCCTGCGACGCGCACGACGATGTCGCCGTACAATACCACGGCCCAGTAACAGGCGAGTAGCAAGAAGCTCTCCCACGGGTCAGGTGTAGTCCATGTCAACAGTCCAGCTAGCTTATTCAACGGGAGGAGAAATGGGTGGGAATAGGCGAGGGCTCGTGTGATTTGCGGCGGCGTGGCTAGGAGCAGCGGTGACTTTTGATGGACGATGATGGTCGACTGGCGGGAGGACCGGCTAGGAGTATTGGCGGAAAGAGTGACGGGGGAGAAGGTGGCGTATGTCGGAGGGGCGCCGGAGGCGGTGGCGTCGAGACCGGAGGTGTATGAGGCATCGTTGACGGACTCGGCATCGGGGCCGCGGTGGGATTTCGGAGTCGACATGTGGACTAGCCAGGGCGTATCCTAGGCGAGGGAGGAGAAGATTAGCCTTGGTGAGGTGGATGGGAGGAGGAGGCCGGATGACCAGCAGCAGCAGCAGCGGCGGCGGCGGCGGGTACAGCCGACAGAGTCAGTGAAGCAGGAGAGGATAGGCCATCGGATGGAAGCGAGGCACGTATTATGTGGATTGAAGGAGGTCAAGAGTAAGGTAGCAGATGAGGAGAGTTGGACGGAAAGTGTCTGGTGTGGCAGGCGAAGACTGGCGACGTGGCTGGTGCGCTAACTGTCTGTCCAAGCGCCTCGTCGATGAAGAGTCTGTGGCGTCTCGGAGTTGATGTTTGCTGATGTTGATGTTGGGGCGGCTGGCGTCGTGAGGTGGAGAGTTGGAGGAAGCTACGATGGGTGCAAAGCGGCGCCGAGCACCTTCCAACAATGACGATGACGATGATGACGATGACCAGGGCGATGCGACAGCGGATGGTACGGATCATGCGCGACAGGGCAGCGAGTGGAGTGTAGAAGTGGTATGGGGCAATGGAGAGAGACAGAAGAAGAAGTGCAGAGCAGGGGTGGGGGGAGAGCTCACAAAGGCAGCCATGAATGACCGGGGTCCTACACAGCATCCGCTGATCGATCTGTCGCGCAGACGCAGACGCTACCGCTCACGAGCACGCAGATGCTGATGCTGGTGCTGGTGCTCACGCTCACGCTCACGCTCACGATCACGCTCATGCACCGTAGCACTGTGGGCAGACTGCGCTCGCGGTCGGAGGTTTGGGTCAAGACAGACGGTACGATCCAATGCTTGGGGAGGGTAGAAAGCAGCACGCCACACGCCTCACGCTTCACGCCTCAGGACCTCACGCCACAGGATGAGAGAAGATGACCAAAGGAAAAGGGACGGCCGGAATGTCGTCGGCGAGCGCATACGTTCGAGCGGGTCAGCTGGTGCCTTCGGAGATGCGCGGTTGCCTGAAGAATCGTCGCTGTATTTGTTCCTGCAGAACTTCAGATTATCGAGGTCGAGAGCAAATGGATCGCAGCGTCATTGGGTGGTTTCGCTTCGGCCTGGTCATGTAAATGTCGTGAATATGTAGTAAGCCCACGTGGTGAAGACGGCGCAATATCGGCATTTACGATGGGCTCCCCGATGGTATCCTTTCTCCTAGGTAGGTAAGTAGGTGGTATGAAGATTCCGCCAGCTTCGAATAACGTCGCTATGGACGGAAAGGTAAGGTAGGTCGTGGGACACACGTCCGGAGCCAAGTTGGAGAAGGAAACTGGAGGAAACAACGAGGTGACTTGGACAGATGCGAAAACGGGCTTGTCGTGAGTCGCACGATCCGAGGTACCTTGGGCACCATGCCTTGGTTGCTACCTACCTAGCTTAAGCCGTGAGCTACCTACCTAGGTCCCTACCTATTACACCTTTTGCTGTACAAGTATCCGTAGTCTGTGCTGATTACCTTGTATTACGTAAGGGACATTGCTCCTGCTCCTGCGCGACTTTCTCATATGCCGGCAATCACATGCAAAATGCAAATACGACCGTCAACTGACCCGAGACCTGGATCTACTACCTTACCTACCTAGGTGCCTAAGGTAGGTACGTAATTGGTATACGGAGTACTTGTATACGGTACTCCGTATACTGCGTACTTTACAGCCTGGAGTTGGCGGGTGGAAGCCAGCCCGCGCCACCTGGTCTCGTCTCGATGCCTGCACAAGCTAATACACTACAGTTAAGCCCCAGTTAAGCCACACTTGGACAGGTAATTAACCTTTGACTTCTTCAATCTCGGGTACCTAGTTCCTGATACTCCCTAGTAGCCATCGTGAGCCCCTCATCTAAACACCATACTTCCCAGTCTCGGATAGCATAGTTGACTTTGAGGTCATAGACAGTCGTACAGAGGTGAAATGTAACGGTAAGTTGGCTACCTCGCTAACTATCATGGCTATCATGGTCCAACAGCTAATCTCTTTGCGAATCTTCAACCCCAGCCGCAACCCCAACTTGAAAATAATTGCCCATGTTCGTGGCTGTCCCGAACGGGAGGGACCCCTTGTCTTTACACGCAACGCCGTAAAACTCCGCTCCGACTATTTCATCGGCACAGGGAAAAATACAATGCCCTTGAGTGCCTTCTTGCGAGTCCTACTATACCGGACCATATTGGCCTCCCCATCATTGACAAAGGAAAGATTCAGGTAAAGAATCGCGGAGAAGGACAGAAGTATAAAACGAATTGCAAACACTGCCTCCGGGGTATCGTTACTCGCTGCCGCATGACTGTCGGCCTTCCCCTTGCGCGCGGCCTCGAATCAAATGTGCTCGATTGCCGAGTTCTTCATCGTCACCCAGCGATAAAACTTCATCGCCTGCGGTCCCGCTCCCCGTGAGCTCCCCGTCACCGAGTTAAGTGCGAAAACGAGTCGTTGCTCCACCGACGATCTGCCGGGTCCGTCTTTGAGAACGAGCGTCACCGTCGATGACGTCTTGTCGAGTGCAGCTGCCTTGACCAGCTGCGCGTTCAATGTCGCCGCGATGCCGTCCTCAGCCTTGGTGGAGGCGATGCCGCGATCATTGTCTTCAATGTAAAAGTGCAGAAACCTGCCCGCCTCTGCCCACTCTTTGTCGCCTTCCGAGAACGAAGCGACGTCGATCGACAGGGGGTCCGTATCCTTCTTGGCCCCGAGCCCGGGAGATGCCGCCGCGCTGCGGTCGAGGAGGGACGCGTGTGTCACTACCGGCGACACTAGAGGCGACTCTGACGTCCGGATCGCACGCCAGCGGTCATCGTTGGCCATGTTGACCACTCGAGGAGTGCTGCTCCCAGAGGCAGCGCCGTTACCGACCGCCCCATTCTGTGACGCGACAGTGGCTTGCGTCTTGTTGACCGACTGCCGTTGTTGGTCCTCGAGGGCGCTGCTGATGCTCATCCGCGGATCAGGCTGCCGTGCTGAGCCGTCGGTGCTGGCGCTCTTGGGACCATCCGACGCAGACAGTGTTGGCGAAGCCTGGTTGCCCACGTCGATGCTCGGGGGACTGGCGCGGCTCGCCGTCGAGGTTTCCTGCGCAGCCGTGGCGGGCTTAGTAGGCAGAGGATGCCTGGGAAGCGGCGTCGTCGTACTGGGGGGCCTTTCTGGCAGAGGACGACGGCCCTCGGATGGTTTGGCTATGCCGGCTGCTTCGGTAACCGCCTTGGACTTGTCGGGCTCGGTGCCGTTGAGCAAGTCGGCCAGCTGCAGCTTCGGACTGACCCTGGGGGTCTCCTTCTCTAAGCTGGGCGACTTTGATGCACCGCTCCTCTCTCCCTGACCGTTGACGTCTGCCACGCCCCTTTCCGGCTTCTGTGCCTCCTCTGGCGCCTTGTGCCCCGGCGGCGGTTGAATGCTCGGAGCTGCCGATGCGACAGTCTCGCCATCTGGCTGCCTCTCGTTCTCGGCCCTAGTCGCTTCGGTCGAATCCGTGTTGGGAGTTGCGGGAGTTCCCAGGGCGACGTGGGGGACGCTCTCGCCGTTTGCAGCATTTTGGCCAGGCGTGACTTGTTCACCCCTCTCGTCGCGCCCGCGTGTCTTGGACGGCGTCGTCTGAACGGCATCGCGCATAGTCACGTCGTTCTCGTCTTCGGCTCCTGCCGAACCCTTGTTGGCCGAGGACCGCGTCCCAGCTGCCGCACCGAGTCTCCCGGGTCCACCGCCGTTCACCATCAGCCCCGCCGGCGGCCGCACCTCCTGGGTGCTCCTTCTCAGGGGCTCCGGGGTGGACGGCCCCGCGTCTTCCATGTCTTCGTCCGAGTCCTTGTTGCCCTGCCTCTTCGACTCGCTGTACGTCTCGTCATCCGAATCGTCAATCTTGGGCGGGTTGTCCCCAAAGTCGTACGTGTGAACGTCTGGGGACGAGTCCGATTCCGATGCCGAAGCAGACGACGGCAGCTTCGTCGGTGCCTCGCCCGACCCCCGGCGAGCCGCAGCTGGCTCTTGGCTTCGAATGCCACGAAGCATGTTTTCAAACGATTTGAAGCCGCGGATTTCCGCGTACATGTTGCGCGCCCGATTCGACGTATGGCTGGCATTGACCGGACGGTTCGGGTCGTCTAGTATGAAAGGCCTCAGCGCACGAACGTTTACCCAGCCGAGGCGATCCTGTCCGTTTGTCTCGAACCACATGACGGGCACTTCCCTGTCTGCGACGCGTGGCTCGCCGTCTCCGTAGCCCTCAGCCCAGCCGGCGATGCCCTCATCGTCGAATTTGAAGCAGGCCGGCCTGACCTTGTCCTTGTGCAAAGCAATGTCACAGAACTTCTCGGGCCAGCCACACATGGACAGGTCTTTCCAACCCAGGATCATGACCACGTACATCTTGTTGCTCTTGAGCCACCGGGCCTGGTAGAGCTCGCCGGCTACAGGGTTCGTAATCATGGACGCCAATTCCTGCTGGATGTCGAGCTGCTTCGCAAGCTGGGCCTGCGCGCCGATGAACGACAGCTCCGAGGGGTCCGGTGGCAGCGGGCCGCCCGAGTGTCGCTTGCCGCCGGACTTGGGGCCGTGAAGCTGGTTCAGGGGCTTGTACCCGTTTTCAAAGGCTTTCTGCACGACGTCGTTGTTCAGCTTCGCAAGCTCGTCCGTGCAGTCGATGACGTGGAAACCGAGCTTCTGGACGGCAAGCCTATGTTCCTTCTTCAAGTGACCATGAGACGCCCCATGTAAATGTTTCGCCGCTGCCGCAAGCGCGTTTTGCTTGAAATGTACGCCGTGTTCGTCGCACCTGCTAGTGGTTAGCCACGTGACGTTTTTTTGGCCACTCTCTCGCTCCCGAGACCCAAACTTACTTTAGAACGTAAAAGATATCCTCGTACTTGACGATCGTGTGCTTGAACTCGGCCTTGCCGTCTTGATAAACGTCCTGGAACTTGATGGTGCGAGGTGCCTGGTTCTGGGGCGTCTCTGTTCTGGCACGTTTCTGTTCGACATCCTGGAAGGAAATATCCATCGAGTCCGGCTTCCGCTTGAGGTGCCTCTGCCGCTCGAGTTGTTGACGTTCGAGTTGGATTTGCTGCATTTCCATGGCTTGTCTCGCATAGTCCCTCTGTCGTTCGCGATCCGGGGGAAGCTGTGCGCCACCGTGTCTCATCAGATAGGCCCTGTCATCGAGGGCAATCTGATTTGCTTGGCTCATGGGTGGAATAGGGACTCGTCCTCCGCGAGCGGCGTCCTGAGGATTGTTCATCATATGAGGGCTGCCGGTGCCTTGGCCGTGGCCTGCGTGCGTCTGGTTGGAACTCTGGTGAGGAGGAGGCAACCCGTTGCCCAAGATGGGCGGTCGACCGTTCGACGGAAGCATCCGAGGACCACCATCCGCCGATTTATTACCTGGGCGATATATGCTCCCGGGAATGTGCGGTGAGCCGTGCAGTGGGCCGTTGGTGGCAGTCTGGCCGGCATACGGCCACTGATGGTGACCGAGCTGTGCCGGCATGGGGGCCGAGCTGATGCTGTTCGTGGCATGGCTGGCCGGCCTCGGGGGAGTCACTCCGGCATGGGCGGCTTGTCCGTGAAGGGCAGGAGTTTGAGAGCGGTTTGCTGAGGCGGCGGCCGCCGCCGGGTTGGAAGACGAGGCGGGCACACCTCGCCCCAAGAGCGTAGGTGGGAGTGGGAACTGCTGGTGGTGCTGTTGGTACAGTTCCTTTTCCTGCTTGGTGACGTTTTCGAGAGCCGTGCGGTACTCCTGCTGGTTCTCGGAAAGTCGACGACTGCGGATCTCGGCTTGATACTTTTGAATGAGCTCTCGAACCTGGGGCGAGAGCGATTGTGTCTCAAGAAACCGAGCCTGGTCCTCCAAGTCGCGGCAAGAATTCTGTTGGTCTTGAGCCAGTTTCGATTTGATAGCGTCTCTCTCGGCCTCGAATCTGCGCTTGTAGGCCTCGAGAGTGTTGAACCAGCGATCTCGATCCTGCTCCAAATTCGACTGGCCCGGCTGAGACGACCCGGACGATGCCTGACTCGCCATGATGATGTTGATGGCAACAAAAGTGTGATGGGGCGCGACAGATCACAATGGAAGAATGAAAGCCAGGTGGCCCGCTGAATCTCTCTGTTGTGGATGATCTACTGGCTCAATGGTTGTCGAGCCATGCCCACAGGCGAAGAGACTGATTTGGTTCTGCCGGGACGTGTAAAGTCTTGGGTCCGAGGCGAGACTGACAGGAAATCAGGCCGGAGGCACCCAACTGATGATCTGACGGAAGTTTCGGTTCGCTGTTGGAATTGTGGCCCTCCCTCTGCTGGCTGTATTGGCGGCGAGAGCGACTGGGGACAAAGTGCTACCGCATTACAGCTCACCCAGAAACGTCTTGGAAATTTTGAAGTCTCGCAGCCGTGATTCTCGAGAAAGTCATGAATAGGCGCTCCGAAACTCCAAATATCGTGTTTGGGGCCAAGTCTGCGCTGGATGGTGTACAAACGCCGGCGGACAAGACTGGCTTACAAGAAGCAAAAGTCTCGCAACCAGCAATGATTGACGGTCACAGACAGCAGAGACGAGTCAGTGACGCCGGGATAGGAAGTCGTCTTGGTCACAGTTGATCTCAGCAGCTGCTGGAGAGAAATGACGGTGAAGGCGCAAGCCAACAAGATGACGCTGTTGGTGACAACTTGGCGCGTGTGTAAAGCCCAAAAGTGGGAGTGATACTCGCGACAGGCGTGATTGCCTGCTTCAGTCAGTCTGACAATGATGACTGGCGCTCAGGCGAGAGGAAGATCAAGACGAGGAGCGATATGGTCGACCACAGAAACTGTCAAGGGAATTAGGCAGGACCGGATAGAATACCTAGGCAGGCGCAAGTGTGGAGTGAGGTGGAGGAGGACGGTACAGCGAGGAGAGATAAAATGAGGTGGGTGGTGGAGGAGAGGGAAGGAAATATGAGGAAAGAACGGTCCGATAACAAGGGCAAGGCAACGCGAGGACGAGCAATGGATGGACCAGTTAGAGAAAACTCTAGGTAGATGAATCGGTGGGGGTAAAATGGGATTGTTAGAGGGGAATTACATTTTAGCTATTGTTTCGGGAAATCCAGTCGATTACGATGCCGTCTGGTGGGAACGAGGAAGGTGAAGTGAAGTGAAAGTAGACAGGAAAGCCTCCTATATGACAAGGATGTGTACCGTCAGACAGGTCGGAGGAAAAGCTGAAAGGCTAAGTGAGGCGCAAATCAAGGCAAGTAGCAGAAATGGAGAGCAACACGCATCCTTGTACGGCGTGGTATTGCATGTCATGTTTGTGGCGGACATACCTTTCTCTCTCTCTTCGTTACCCCCTTACCCCCCTCCCCCCCTTCTTATTCTAGCCTGTCTAGATGACAGTCTGTTCGTTGACAGTAAGACGGACAGACAGAGGCGTGTGCTGAAGGTATCGAGGGCAGGGACTTGCTGCTGGGTCGGGGTCTGGGTCTGGGTCCAGGACTGGTACGGTCGGGCAAGACCACGAATGTGTGGTTTGAAGCAGAAAACTGGAGACGACGATGAGGAAAGGACAAGAGGTGCGGGTTTTGGGAAAGAGAGAAGGAAGAAGAAAGTCCAGGGCTGGGGCGCGTACTTATAGTACAGTACGTGGGGGAAGGTGATGGAAGGTGAAATGAAGGAAGTTCCTGCCGTTTGTAGTATCCAAAAGACAGATGCAGGGTAAGTATCCATACGGAACAGCTTACCTATGGAGCGAAAGGTCGGAAATGTTGGGGAATACGAGATGTTAATGGGAAAAACCAGACGCTCTTGCATTGTCTGACATGTAATTATTCCGCACTTGAGTATTCCCGTCATACAGCAATCCAGTTATAGATGAGCAGGCGGCGGAAGGTGGCGTAAGGCGGCAGCGGCAGCATGCGTAAAGTGCTTTGCTAGGGGGGGATAGAATAGGTAGGGTCCTGAGCTGGTATCCGTACGTACTCCGTACGGAAATTCCTACTTGAAGAATGCACGTACAAATAGGAGTGGATGTGAATAGGTGATGGGATATTTGCTCATTTGGCAGCTAAGCGTACCGTACTAATGTACGTACGGATACAGCGCACAAGGTTGCCTTACCTCGCTCAATGTGACTACCTTACCTGGACAAGTAGGTAGCTATCAGTATACAGCTTTGGCTGGCCACACCGATCTGGCGGGGCGTGTCGTGAAGCAATCTCTATCGGATCAGATCGCACGTATCCTATCGAATCGTCTTCTTGTCGTGTCGTACCGGACCGTACCGTACCGTACTGCACTACGCATAGGTAGGTTGGGCAGAACAACAGTGACCAGACGCTCATTAATTCGGCAAAGCAGTTGGAGATACATCGGGGTCATTATGGTTTATCAGCAAGTCTCTTTAACGCTTAGATAGGTCCTGATGCCTTCCTTGCTTCGTCAACCTACCCCAATCCGACCGGGCCTGACCTGACCTTACCTGACCTTACCTGACCTTACCTGACCTTACCTGACCTTTCTTGTAGCTGACCTGACCATGCCGTACGCTACGGATACACACGGGGACGTTACAAGCAGCCCAGGATGATGTGCATGGTCAGGGAAAAGTATCTTGCTGTAAGACGGTACATCTTTCAGACGGTACCGCGTTGGTGCATGATCTGTGCGTCGATACGTTCCTGCCAACAGAACAGAGGGAAGGGACCGTTTGCCAGCGAATTAGGCAGGCACGGCAGGGACATGCCTGCCTTGCTCATCTTGCGTATCGACGTATGGCGTAACAGGACGTACAGAGGTTTACGCTGCTTGCTGAGAGGTACGTACCCACGGTAGGTAGGTGCCTAGGTGATTATCCGTAGGTACCTAGTGATGGCTGCCGGCTCCCATCTTTACATTTACGTTGATTACCTCACAGGTACGCTACCTTGGGCTAGGTACGCATACAAAACATTCATAGGCCACAGAGCAGCTCCTCCTGCCTTTCCTCTTTGTGAATCACGCGCGAATGCCCCAGCCCTCTAGATGCAACGGTTTAACTAACCCCCTGTCATTGGGCTACTCGTTTCCGAACCCTTTGCGTGGTCATCGTCTCTTCTTGTCTCTACTGTAAGCAATACTATGCCGTCGCGACATGGATGCTTGCCTGATATCTGGGGTGTCCGTTCTCTGGTGCTCTACCTTAGGCCGAACCATTACTCCTTCTCTCTGTGTGTATCGGTCTCCTTCTACTTGAGACATATTACGGCAATTGTACCCGCACCTGACCCCCTACCGACACTACGTACGCAGTGCGTAGTGCCTCATGTGCCTTACAAGTTGGCTACTGCATACCTACTGTACTTCACACCTGCTGTGTACTATGGGTGGCCGTGTGGATTGAGCATAGTTGAGCAACAAGGCAAGTGCAATCCTCAAACTCTGAATAAGACTTGAGGCGAACGACACTTATACGTGCTCGGACTCGTCTCTGGACTATTCCTTTTGCAGTAAAAATACCCTATTCATCCCGTATCCGCACCGAGCATAAGTACACCAGAAGGAAGTGAATTGTTCGAGATTGCACGTCCCATGTCGAGATTTCCGGCCCCACTTCGGACGGCCGCCATCCGTCGCCCACACCGTCACTCAATCTCGGTCCCAAAGTCCTCCTCATCAGGCAAGGCTCGGTGGCACTCCTGGATATGCTCATGCTGACGTTAACCCCGAACTTCTTATTCCAACTTGACGCTGCAAGCACCTGCGCCAACAGCACACAACACCCACGCCCAGATGAGTGAGGTGCACTTTCGTGCCCAGGGCGTAAAAGATACTTGTCGTTGTAGTCTGGGTGTGGTGCATACAGAAGTGAGTGAATCGGAGTAGCCCGCGTCGGCATCCGCTGTAATATGCGCAAGGCAGGCCCGATCACGATGAGCCAGCCCATTGCCTAATTAATGTACTGTGTGTGTGCCGGATGCTGACAGCCCAGTCTACGCGATGTGGACGTGGAATTACATTATTCGGCGCCTTACTGCGTTAAGGTCTTACTCTACGCTGTACTCCGCAAGGATACTTGTGGATGAGCGCCTTTACGCGCCCTACGACGAGTCGTGGTGTGCCTGTCGTGTTTGACCTTTTCTTTTCCCCTTGAATCTTACAGGTTGGGTGGTTCATCGAGCGACTTGGCGACCGCCCATACACGATACTGTACGGATACGGATACCGAGTATCCATATGACAGTAGTGTGTGTGTACACCTAGCCTAGAGTAGGCAACGCATCCGTTGGGGTCAAGAGTCGAGACTGGGAAAAAAAGTTACCTCGTACGCCAGGTACCTCGACGAGGGCCGGTACTTGGTGCCATCTGCATGCCTTGCAGTCCTACAACGCCATGTTAAAGCTGTGATTGGTCATTTGGGATTTGGGATTTCTGGTCTCGTCCATTGTGCAATTCTCGCCCGCGTCCCACGCGACTCATCGACAACCAAGACCCCTGTCCAGCCTACACAGTATTGTCTCCCTTTCTTGATCTCTCTAGCTGGCTCGGCTCAGCTCGAGGAAGACTTTTCCCCCCTTCTCTCATACCACATGTGATGTTTACGCAGAAGTAGGCGTTTACGATTAGAGCAGGGACCCAGGAACGCAACGCGCCCGACGAAGGCTGTTTCTAACTACCCCATAATGCGGATACAGAGTGAACTGAACCAAGTCCGAGTGGCGTATCCGTATACTATGTACATGAACTGGCTGGCACACGTCAAGGCGACGTTTACAGCGATTAATTTCCCAGTGGATCGGCATCGTGAACGCTACTGACAAACCGCATAGCGGCTCCTTTGCCCCTTTTGGTGTTGTCTATTTCGTACGGGTGCTTCTACGGATACTTGTACTGGTCTTCGCTCGTGCCGTACTCCGTACACGCCATATCTGTACAGCAATACGGATACACAGTAGTTACTCCATGCTCTACGGAGAATAGGGTCCCATGGAACCGGCGTACTCCTTGCCCCCCATGTCCCAGGTTGAAATCATCCACATCTATCCGTACTACCACTAAGCGGACTCTACAAGTACTACGTAGTGTAATGACAGGAGACGTATGATGTTGCCCTACCAACCTACCTACCTTGGCACGCACAGCGTTTGGGTGCCGCGGAGTTATCCTGCGCCTTTGATCTCATTGAACGCCATGTCTACCAAGTACAGATGATGGAGCATCTACGCCAATCACGCTCACGCTGCCTCTCATCTCGCCGTCTTATTTCCAGTGCTTCACACCATCAGCGGCGTCACCACCAACACCGTCTCTCTCTAACTTACTCTACTCCATGCAAGTAGTACTGTAGGTAATCTCTCTCTAATCCACACCACCAACCATCTGCATTGTCATTGCCTCGCTTTTGCCCCATACACTTGTAGTACGACTGTACGTCCTACGTGCTGTGGTAACACCCAGAGAGTCTCTTCATCACAGTACACTCATGCTAGGTTCTCGCTTGGCGTCACACCCACTTCCCGACAGACGGCTTAACGCAAACGTCAACGATGCGTATGGCCAGCTCGCGTTGACCAGCACCATTTCCTCCATGCCTTTCCGAGTCACTGTACGCACTCGAAGCTTGCAGCCGACTGTCACCGGCGCAATCGGAATCACCTGTGTATCCGCTCTGTAGGAACCATGTCGGGCGCATCATCGTAGATAGCTGAACCCTACAGCGTAAAACGCCCCGAAAGTCTGTATATTACGACACGACCAGCTTACAGTTTACTGCCCAATATGCAGTACCAGTTCAACCAAGTCAACTTGCTTTGTGCCAGCGATTCCCTCAACTTTGTGAGCGGACGGTCCCATGTCCAACGTGGCATGTTTTGTGTATCTGCTCCATTACTCACGTTACGGCTTCTCAGAGCGACCGGTACGACAGTCGCACGGGCTTTGGAAACTGGCCAAACATCAGGAATGCTCTACAGGTATCGTACGTGATGCCACGATGATGACACCTCGATAGCCTCACCTTCGCTTAGAGACGATGGCTGACTCTCCCCGTGTGCGACAATAAATTATCGCCTAGGATACGGAGTGCTGTGTAGAGGCTCTCTTTCTCGCCTGCGGTGTCCACGCCGATGGACTATTCCACCACTTTGCAATCCTGAGCCGCTGATGATGAGTAGAAAGGAAAGCTTGCCCACCAGATGACACCATCTGAATGTCCAAGTACGTACTTCATACATGTTTACGTGATGTATAACCAAGTACGCCGTCAGGTAGCTTGGGTAAAACCTCATTCGTCGCACGCGGGTACGAGGGGATAAGAATAAGAAGACAAAAGGACGAACTTGCCGAACGGGCCAATCAGACACGGTACATTCAGCCGGCATCACCCATCGCATCCCCGAGATTTCGTGGCCGATAGGTAGCTCCCCGACGCCAAGCCTAGCAAAGCCTAGCAAAGCAAGGCAAAGCGAAAGCAAAGAGCAGAGCAGAGTCCTTGGACATCGGCATCTCACAATACGGACACCCAATCAGAAAAGAAGGATCGCGACGCGGAAGCGATCTGTAACTCCATCCCAAGTCATCACAGGCGAGTATAACCTCTTCCTGGGACCGGTGGCTTGAAGTACGCCGCTACGGTTCATGCTGCTGCTACCATTGGGCCCCACGATGTCCGTGTGCCCCTCACTTCGTCTCTCGTCTGACTTTTTGTGTCTGTGTATGTGTCTGACAGGCTATGTGTAAAGCCGCGCCCTACGGATACCTCCTAAATTACCCTACGGAGCACGGAACATAATGACACCTCACATCCATCACACTCTTCGGACTCTGGTCTCACCAACCGTCAAGCTGTCGCTCTCTGCGACACGCACACACTACAGGTTGGTTATCAGCCAATCAGTCCGACTGTCTCGCAGCACATGCAGATCACAACGTCTTTCGAGTGCTAACTAACTACTCCGTATTTCCCTTCCATGTCCAATCCTGGCGGGCTTGACTCACATGTGACGAGTCAGATGGCGGACCATGAATCCGTACCCCTTCGCATCTCACTCCGATCTCTGCAACTTTGGCTGCCTGTCTTCGAACCATCGGTTGCTGCGATGGTTTGTAATGATTGACTTTCATTGACGTACGAGTATTGAATTGCAACGCCGCCACTCAAACTCACACGACGCATGCGCGTCAGCCTGGGCTCATACTTCCGAGACTCTATTTCATCTGTGCAGCACATACCATCTATCAACTAACAGACCATATCCATCGTGTTATGTCAATCTGGACTTTGCACAATTAATTACTCGTGACGCGGCATCACTCGGAAGACAGTCCGGTGACGGTTGATATCAGTCAAGTGCCATCCCCAAACATCCAACGAAAGTCCAGACTGGTGTGTCGTGCCATATTGCCGCCCCCGGACTTGCAAAAGGGAGACAAGAGAAAATTACAAAACAATATGAGCACACATCAAAGCTTCGGAAAACAAAACCCACACAATGCCATGAAAACCAGATTCCGAGACTCTCACTGCGATCTGATGTAGTTTTCACACCCGTCTTCGCCTAGCTCTCGGACTTTGATGAGGATGATGCTTGACGATGCCAAGGAGTCCGCGGGCACAGCCCAGCCGAGCATCCATGGAATCACCATCGATTCTGCTGCCTGCTCCATGGGTCACCCCTACGGACCCGACGAACCCATGAGCACCCACCCCTTGCCTCGAGCTCGCGTAGATCAATAATCCCGACTTGTTACATTTAGCCGCCCCCGTCTACCCCCGGCAGCAAACCCGGTAGGGGTTTACACCTCACAAGCGAGGAATTTCAAATTGTTGCCAAGTTGTCCAGCATCAAAACCCATCGACAGACAATCGGTGGTGGATGAAGCGAACGGCAGACTCAGAACCACAGTACGTAGTAGAAGGCTCTTTACTATCGTCGGCCAACCAGCCGAAAACGAAAGGGTTCTGGAAATCTCGGGCCGACGCCGATTCCCGAGAAACATTTCCAAACAATAAAGCCTCACTTTAGGCATCGAGCGTGACCGTTCGTAAGGGGAAGGGGGACCTAGCGAAATAGTCGTACGGCTTCCAAGCATGGACGCAGTTGGCAGCCTGGCACCCGGTTTGCAAAAAAACCCGCACACTTTAAGCTACAGTACCACTTCCACCATATTCACTCCAAGCATCAACATAGAAATAAACACTACATTAAATAAGAAGATATATATTTCAATATTTAATATACTTATAAGCTATATCTACTTACTATTTAGTAGTATTTCAATTGTTTTGGAGCGGAGTAGTAAGACT
>MASP02000087.1:8462-88627 GCA_001693025.2 Colletotrichum lindemuthianum | reverse complement strand
ATAATAATAATAATAATAATAATAATAATAATAATAATAATAATAATAATAATCATAATAATAATAATAATAACAATAATAATAATAATAATAACAATAATAACAATAATGATAATAATAATAACAATAATAATAATAATAATAATAATACTTTGAGATTTATATTTACTGAATAGGTATATAATATTAAAAGCTATTTCTACCTATTCTCCCCCCTCTTAAGGTAAATTCTATATTTTACCTCCAGGCAGATAGATATTATAAAATATACCTTATTATAGTTAAATAAATTCTTAAATTCCTTATATATGCAGTATAGTATTATTATTGAGTTATTTTCCTTATTTTATATCTAAAAAACCTTTTTAATATCCACCAGATTAATAGCCTTCATAATCTCCATTAATATAGAATATCCATATTATATATATTCTTAAACTTTATAGGCTTTCCAGTATACTACTGTACATAAGAACATTAATAGTATCCTAACTATATAAATCTCTTAACCAAGTAGACTCTCCTTCTGTTTAATAAGAGAAATACAAATCCTACCCTTACTATAGTAAATATAATACTTCTAAGTATTATAACTTACTATATTATATTTTATTTATAGCTTACTTAAGAATATATTAATATTTTATATATTACCTATATAGATATAGACTTTCGAGATATAGCTGCTAAATTCTAGATCAAATACCATAATACTCTATATTAATATATAAGCTACCTTATTTATTAAGTTTCTAAGCTTTCTAAATACTTTATCTATATTTAGTAAGTAGAATTAGTAAACTAGCTGGTAGTTAACTATAATATACATTTTATAGCTACTATCTAAAAGTATTTAGATAGTATATTCTCTATTAATTTACACTTCTAATAATATAGATAGACTACTTATTCTATATTTAACTTTTAAATGTTTCTAACTAACGTTTTCCTTCTCTATAGACTTTAGAATTGAATTTCATACTAAAGTTTATATTTTACTATATTATTATTAGAAGCTAAGCTTTTATTATTTTTACCAAAATACTTCTATTTTATAGTTATTTTAGCAGTATGAGAGGTATACTTCTTAGGGTAGTTTCTAGTAATATATCCTTAAATTTAATAGTTATAGTATTTATATATCTCTTAGCGGCAGGAAATACTTTACGGGAATGTATCTATAGTTTTTACAGCCTGTATAGCGTCTATTATAGCTCTATTACTATTACTATTTACTCTCAGAATATACCTCTAGCTTACTTTAGCTAACTAGCCGCCTAAGATAAAATATAATATCTTATAACCTTCTAATTATTCTGCTATATGTTAGATACTATTAATATACTTCTTAAAGCTACTAATATTAATATTAATATTAATAAGGTAATAATAAAGTTTTGGAAATAAAGTAGTTTATAAATAACCTTTCTAAACTATATATAACTATAGAATACCACCTATAGTAATAAGAAGCTTTTTCAAATAAGGAAGGAAACTGGTAAAGTGTTTATAATTCTTTATATACTTATTAGGAAGTTACACTAAAGCTTAATTTACTATATTCAGGTTATTATAAGTTTAATCTAGATATAAAAGAAAGTTATATAGATTATATATACCCTTAGGGCTGCCGCTGTTATAGAACTTTATAGTAGTTTACTAAATCTTTATATCTAAATATAAGTTAATATAATATTAGACTTCTTAGCTATTTATAATAAATTTACTATTAATAATAAGCTTATTGTAAATTCATTATATTCAGGCTAGATACTTACTATAGTTTCCTAAGAACCTATTAGGATAGAATATAAATTAGTATTATATAAATATAATGTGGTTAGCTACTAAGGCTAACTTCAGTATATCTTGAATACTTATTATAGGTATACTAATAGGTGCGGCATCCGGATAAACCTATAGTTAGGTAATTATATCCACTAAGGTGATAAGCTATTAATTCTATTATACCACTATACCTATAAAGATACTAATATAATTTACAGCCAGATTATTTTTATTATATACCTCTATTATATAGTATAATTAGTAATAAGATGTAAAGGTAATTTTAAGCTTAAATATATAAAGGGTGTAGCCTATATAATTAAATATAGAGATATCTTAATTAAAAGAATTTAAGCTAAAGGAGAAGAGTTCTCAGAGAGGCTACAGAATACCTATAAAATAGGTTTAATATAGTTAGTAGTGGCAGAATAAACTCCACTAACTATAGCTAATTCTTATAGGCTCAGTCTGTAATAGCTATAAGTTTATATTTACAGCTTCAAACTTAGAAATAATAGCAAAATATATAGAATTTATATATTATACTATTCTTCAAGATCTAAAATGCGACTTTTATAATTAAGATATTGTTTATATTATAAATCTACAAATATAATACTTTTTATTTAATATATTGTTCTAGACTTTTCCCTCTATTCCTATTACTCAAGAATTAAGTTTCGGAAAGATTATCATATTTTATTTCTTTAGTTATTTCAGCCTAAGTAGCTAGTATCTATTTTAATAATTTCTAGAGGTATATATATCTCTTCTTAATTCGTTATAGATTACAATAAGGAGATATGTTTATACTATCTTAGATAAGTTAAAGTGAAATATTATAATATAAAATATTATTTTAATTAGCTGAATAATATGAAGAACCTTAGGACTTATAGATAAAGTTTTTTAAGTTCTATATAATTATAAAGAGTTTACTCATAAACCTAATATTTTTTATTTAACGTAGTAATTTAATATCTGGTTGGTATTTACTATTTTAGTAAATATAGTAGGTTTAAATTCTGCGATAGGTAACTGCAACTAGTAGTTATGATATACCTTCCGGTTGTAAAATTAAGTATAGTAACTGCCACCAGTTAGTGGTATCTACTAATAGCTATTAACAGCTAGTAACTATTAACAGCTAGTAATAAATATAGCTTACTGGTAGCTAATATTATATAATAGCTAATTATAATTCTTAAAAAGTAACTATAGTAAATATAAATTTATATTTTTCCTTTATAATTAATATCTTCTATATTTAATAGCTATTATATCAACTAACTATACTTACTGCCTGAGGTTTCCTTTATTTTAATAGTTTCTTAGCTTTAGCCTATCTATAGGGTTTATAAGGTAAACGCTAACTATTAGATGCAACTACCTCAATAGAATCCCAGGAGGTATATAATTTTAAAATAGTTAGAAACTTTTAATATAATCACTATAAACTTAATATTCATAAATAGTGAGAACTAATAGCTGTATTTTGACTCTTAATTAGTGGAAATATAGAATATTCTGAAAGTAATATAGGGAACTTAAAGATAAATCCATTCCTTTTGCAAAAGAAAAGTAAAGTTTCCAATTTAGTCTAGAAAGTACAATTTTAATTTATAACAATATAATAAGGAAGATAAGGAAGAATTATATATAAAATCAGAAAATCCAGAATAGCTTATTGAAAAAGACTAGAAAGCTTAATAATATTAACCTACTTACCCTTTATTAAGAGGCAGCAAAATAATATGAAAAGAGGTAAGTTAATAAGGAATTAAATTATATCTAAAATAGAAAGATTTACAGAAAGATATTCAAAGTATTATATAATATATTATGGCTAAGAAGTAGTAATATAGGAAAGGCTACAGAAGATATAAACCTATATTACTAATATTGAAGCTTAAGAGAGAAGAATAAATTTGCAGATTTAATTTTATATAAGGATAGGAATAAAGTATTTAGGAAAGTCTGGAAAGAAAATACTAGAGGATTTAACTTTAATTAAAGTAGCCACCCTCTTATATAATATTCCAATTCACTTTATTACCATATTTTAATAATTCAAGAATAACTATAAATATAATAATTACTATACTAACTGCTAAATAGTCTAATATTAGTAAGGGGAAGACTTCTAAGCTTCTCCAATAAACTGTCACTAGTTTATTCCTTAATAATCTAACTTTTAAGAAGGCTTAATATTATATAAAAGATATTTCGGAGAAATTAGATAATATGTTTCTATTTAACTATAATATAAACTAAGGTTATTAAATATTTATCCCTAAGATGTTCAATATTCTACTTAACTATTTAATAACTATAGGGAATATTATAATACTTTCTAACCTTTAGTTTATTCAGTTAATAATAATAAAGATAGTTTCTTAGTTTAAGAATATCTCTAAGTTTATAAGTAATGCTATTTCCACCTTTCTGGATAATTATCAGAGCATTACAATAACACAAATACATCTAATACAAATACAAATACATGTAATTGTAATATATTACATGTAATAGCTAATACATGTATTTGTATTTATAATATTTCAAAACCTAATACATTACAACTACAAATACATGTATTTGTATTTGTATTATTTGTAATATAATACCTAATACATTTGAACTTACATATATAAGACTATAGTATTAAAACGTTAAAAGAATAGTATTTATATATATTTTAAATTCATTAGATTAACGCTAAAAAGAGTAGTTTAACTAGTAAAACCTTTGATTTCTAATTATTAAATCTTATTAAAATGTAATATATTACAAATAATACAAATATAATTACATATATTTGTAATATAATACAAATACAGAATTTTAAAGTTTATTACATTACACATACAAATATATGTATTAGAAAGAAATCCTAATACATTACAAATACATGTAATGTATTTGTATTTGTAATATGTAATATGTAATATATTATGTATTTGTAATGTATTATGTATTATTTCTTAATGCTCCGATCATTATAAAGTTATATTAAAGATATTATATACGCTAGAGTGTAAGATAGTTGCTAAAGCTTCCTTTTACTATAGTATATAATATAAGTATACTATTAAAATTATAATAGCTAATAAGTATATTTAGCAGGAAGCTAGAAGAATTCAAGTAAGTATCTATAGTATTATAAACCCTACAGCTTGCTATGATTTTAATAAGAAACTTTATACTATAAGCTATAATATTAATCTAACTTCTAATAATTTATCTATAGTGGTTAACTATTTAACTACTATAAATAAGCTTTAAGAGAAAGTAAGAATCCGTGGAGATATTACTTTACCTAATGCTAATTCTATCTATATTTTTCTATTTTAACTTTAACTTTAATTCCTTAAGAAGACTATTAGAGATCTTTACTGTAAGATTCCTTAATTAGTTAAGATATTTTAGTATTCTTCTAAATATTTACTGGTTTGATAGGTAGGTAACTAGATTCTTCTTAAGTAATTAATTAGTTAGCTAGCTTTTATAGAAACCTTAGTAACTTCTATAAGTATAGCCTTCTAATTAAAGATTATAAAAGCAACTAAGAAAGCTAATATAATTATAGATAAACTTAATTCTAATAATAAGTAACTTTAAGCTAATTTAAAAGCTTACGTTTTAACTAGATAATTATTACCAAAATAGAAGCTAACTTACAGATGCTTATAAATAGCTTTAGAGAAACCTAAAGCTTAATAGCAGAATTATTTACTATTAAGCTAAGTAATTATAATAGTTATATAGTTTATATTATAAATTTAGTAGTTTAGTATAATAATATCTATAGAGATTAGCCTTTTAGAGAAGAAAGATATAAATTTCAGAATTAATATAGTTTTTAGAATAATAGAAATTAGAATTAATTTATATTAACTATTTCTTTACTATATTACTAACATAGAATAAATAGCTATTAGAAATTGAGATACTGGCAGCTATTATAATATATCTTGAAAAGCATCTAGCACTTTAATATACTTCACTGCTGCTATTATATTATATAGATTTACTAAAATTTGGAAAGATTAAAAATAATATTACTTCTAATAAATAAGCTAGTAACTAGCTTAACTGTAAGATAGTTTTTCTCTTTATTACTAAGAGGCTTTAGTAATTTCCAGTAACCTTATTTTGTTACTTTTGCTTTATATCTATAGTGGTATCTAAGCGTTTTACCCTATATATGGTTCTAACTGTAAAATTTACCCGGTAACAGCATTCATGCTAATACTGGCTTACGACTGGTTTGATCCAGTAACCTTATTAATATTATCCTCTAGGTAAATTTAGTATACTACCTTCCAGAATCTACTATAATAATATAACTAAAATAGGATATAGCAGCAGGTTACTAATATTAGGTTTCAAAATAAATCTTAAGATACTTAAACTTAGTTAATAATTTCTACCTCTATTAAGATTCTACAGAAACGCTAACTAATATCAGAAAGAAGGAAAGATTAGATAGAAAGTATTTATATAACTCTAGATATTATAATAGTTAACCTTATTTTAGTAGAATATATTAATATAGGTTTAGGAAAGGTTTAGGAAAGAATAGCTTCTAAAAAGATTAAAATAATAGAGGGAATAAAGTTGACTAATTACTACTATTTACTAAATAACTTATGTAAGCTACAAACTACTAGATTTATAAACCTGATTACTATATACTATAAGTTTATAACTATATAGATATTTAAAGGTATAAGGATAATAAAACTTATATCTAATAAGAAGAAGATACCACCTAATATAGAAAAGCTATCTTACTAATAGCCTACTTAAAAGGGTAGTAAGAATAAAACTTCTATATTTATAATTCCAATTAGTAAAGAGAAGTAAAATCTTATATACTATATTTATTATAAGAAGGTTAGCAAGTAGGTTTTAATTTCTAAAATACTACTTTACTATAACTAGCTTATATATACTTAGGTTAGCTATAAGTATATAAAAATAGTTATAAATAGCTACCTGAGTAAAAAAGAGATTTAGAATATCTTTCTTTCTATAGATAAGAATTTTATGGAACTTTATAATAAAGTTAGAAACTAAAGTTAAGTAATCTCTTAATAGATAAAATATAGAAATTATAAATATATTAACTTAAAGACTATTATAATCTCTCTACCTTTCTAATTATCTAGCCATGTAGGAAAAGTATAATTATAACCCTAACCTAGCAGTATAATATAGAATTATAATTCAGATATTAAGGTGGTAAACTCTATAGTTAAGATTATCTCCGCGGTAAATTAGATAATAATTACTTTGGTCATAGTATATAACTTTATTATAATATATTCCTAGATTAATATTCAATCTACAGACTTAGCAGATGCTAAATGTTATAGAATTATTAATATAAACTCCATAATTAATATTATATCTAAGGAGTATATATAGGCAGTTAATTTATAATTTTATATAACTTTAATAAAGCTATATCTCTATAATATTACTAACGTTAGTTATATAACTAATTTTACTGAAGTATTAATAGAGAATATCTAGTTAGGTACCTACTATATCATTAATATAGAATTTCTTATTATATCTAAAGGTTATATTATTAAGAATTTAGTATTGGGTACCATCTTTATTATTTAAACCAAAATAATACTAAACTATACTTTAAACTGGATTATTAATATACTTTAGTCTAGAAATAATAAGTTAAATAGTTTACTATTATTTTATATACTTAACTCAATATAGCCACGTACGTTAAGCCCTAGCCTCGCTGAGGCTCTCGCTATACAGATTGTTACCACGAGGTCTTCCTCCGCTGTAGGGTTAAATGTCACAACCGGGGGTATAATTATCCACAATAATAGGTAATTTTATTACCATTTAAACTAGTTATAAGCCAGCATTAATATAAAGGCTATTACTAGGTATATAACATAGTTAGAACTATATATAGGGTGAAGAGCTTAGATACTACTATAGGTATAAAGTAAAAGTAACTAAATACTTAACTTAATAGTAAAGTTTTAGAATAGTATTATACATATAGGCAGTTTTTACCAGATTTAGAAAGTATATAATCTTTCTCTTTCTATAGGAAAGAAAAACTAGTAGCCTCTATTAATAACCTTATATTAGTAAATAGCTATTCTTTTACAGAAAGAGATAGTTAATAAAAGAAAGAGAAAGATATAAAGTTAGATATATGATTATTTAGTTCTAATTTGGACTTTACGGACTTTATATTATAGCTATAAAACCAGATACTAGAAGAAACTTAAATATAACTTCATAATAATAAATAAGTTATTATAGTAATTAATAATTTGCAGAAGACGTTTCAGCAGATTATAGAAATTTCAGTTTACTAAGCTATAACGCTATAGGTTTAGAAAACGTATTATAGTATTATTTGTCTTGGAAAGTATAATCTAAACTGCCTATTTTATAATGGTAAGTATTTCTATAGCCTTTATAAATTTAAATTATTAGTATAGTAAGCTTTAATAAAAGAAAGAAAAGGTTAGAAAAGTATTTTTATAGAGATTAGAAGGTAATAGTAGTATTAAATACTATAATTAATAAACAGAAGGAAAACTTTCTAGATATAAATAAATATATAGTAGCGGCAGATATATAAGGGGAATTAGTTAAAAATATGAGTATAATACATAAGATAAAAAATAGGAAATTCAATCTGGTTAATAATATACTATCTAATAAAATAACTCCGGAGGGTAACTTTAAGTAGAAACTAGAAGTATAGGTAGAAGTAAAGAAAGTTACTAAGAATAGTTTTAAGGGATACTTTAAAGATATAATTATATTAAGGTTTTGAAAAATTGCTGCCGGAAAATATCTAACTTTAAAATATTATGATAGGCTTAGGTTTTGGCTGTAGGTTTCGGTTATTATATAAGCAGTATGCATATATAGGCTGTAAGCTTATATCTATAGTATCAGACTTAGAAATAGTAGCAGAATATATAGAATTTATATATAATACTACTTTTTACAATCTGGAGTACTATCTTTACAATTAAGATACTATTTATACTGTAGATTTGTAAATATAATATTTTTTATTCAATATATTTTTCTAGAGTCTTTCCCCTATTTTCTATTACTAAAAAGGATTAAGCTTAGGGGAGGTTATTTTATTTTATTTATTTAGTTATTTCAGTCTAAGCGGCTAATATCTATTTTAGTAATATCTAGAGATCGATATATCTCTTTTTAGTTTCTTATAGATTAGGATAAGGAGGTATTCTTACGCTATTTTAGATAAGTTTAAGTTAAAAATTACAATATAATATATTATCTTAACCAGCTGGATAATATTAAAAACCTTAAAATTTACGGATAAAGCTTTTTAAGTTCTATATAGTTATATAAAGTTTATTTATAAACTGAATACTAATAAACAGTAAAGGATAATAGTTGTATTCTAACTTTAAATTAGTAGGAGTGTAAAAAGCTCTATATATAATATAGGAAACTTAAAGATATATTTATCCTTTATGTAAAGTAGAGTAAAACTTCTGATTTAGCCTAGAAAGTGGTATCTATTTTATAATAATATAATAAAGAAAATAAGGAAGAATTATATATAAAATCAGAGAATCCTGAATAGCTTATTAAGCTGAAGGAAATCTTACAAAACTAATAAGTCTAATAATTTTAACCTACTTAATTCTTATGAAGGGGCAGCAAGATAATATCAATAAGAGTAAGTTAATAAGGAAATAGATTACTTATAAAATAGAAAGATTTACAGAAAGGTAATAAAAATATTATATAATATATTATAACTAAAACGTAGTAAAATAGGGAAAGCTATAGATAATATAAGCTTATACTGCTAATATTAAAGCTTGAGAGAAAAGACTAAATTTATAAGTTTAACCTTATATAAAAGTAAAGATTAAATACTTAGGGAAGTCTAGAAAGAAAATACCAGAGGGATTAACCTTAATTTAGGTAGCTACCTTCTTATATAATATTAATATTTACTTTATTACTATATATTAATAATTAGAAAATAACTAAAAATATAATAATTACTATAATAACTGCTAAATAGTTAAATACTAATAAGGGAAAGGTTTCTAAGTTTTCCCAACTAACTACTACTAGTTTCTTCTTTAATAGTCTAGCTTTTAAGAAAGTTTAAGCTTATATAATAGACACTCTAAAGGAATTAGATAATACTTCTTTATCTAACTATAATATAAACTAAAGCTATTAAACGTCTACCTCTAAGGTTTCTAATACTTAACTGAACTATCTAATAACTATAGGGAATTTTATAATACTCCCTAAACTTCAGTCTATCTAGCTAATAATAATAAAGATAGCTTCTTAGTCTGAAAATACCTCTAAATTTATAGGTAATAGAGTTTCCAACTTTCTAGATAATTATAAAGCTATATTTTAGATATTATATAAGCTAGAATATAAAATAATTACTAAAGTCTCCTTTTACTGTAGTATATAGTATATAGTATATATATACTATTAAAGTTATAGTAGCTAATAAGCTTACTTAGTAAGTAGCTAGGAATATTCTAATAAGTATCTATAATATTATATACTTTATAGCCAGCTATAATTCTAATAAGAAACTTTATATTATAAGCTATTATTAATTTAGCTTCTAATAATTTATCTAAAGTAGTTAATTATCTAACTACTATAAATAATATTTAAGAGAAAGTAAGAATCTGTAGGAATATTACTTTACCTAATACTAATCTTATCTATATTTCCCTATACTAACATTTATTTTAATTTCTTAAGGAAATTACTAGAAACTTTTACTATAAGATTCCTTAACTAATTAAGATATTCTGATATTTGTTTAAATGTTTACTAACTTAATAGGTAGGTATCTAGATCCTCCTTAAGTAATTAACTAGTAAGCTAGCTTCTATAGAAACTTTAGTAGCGTCTAAAAATATAGCTACTTAGTAAAAAATTATAAAGGTAGCTAAAAAAGCTAATATAGTTATAGATAAACTTAGCCTTAATAGTAAGTAGCTTTTAAGTTAGTTTAAAAACCTGAATTTTAACTAAATAATTATTATAAAGATAGAAGCTAGTTTATAGAAGCTTATAGATAGCTTTAGAGAGACTTAAAGCTTAATAGCAAAATGATATACTATTAAGTTAAATAATTATAATAGTTATATAGTTTATATTATAGATTTAGTAGTTTAGTATAGTAATATCTAAAGAGATTAGCTTTTTGGGAGAGAAGAAGGTAAATATTAAAATTAATTTAGCTTTCAGAATAACTAAAATTAAAATTAATTTATATTAACTACTTTCTTACTATACTACTAATTTCAAATCAATAGCCACTAGAAACTTAAATACTGGTAGCTATTATAATATACCTCTAAAAGTATCTACTACTTTAATATATTTAACTGCTACTATTATATTAAATAGATCTACTGAAATCTGGAAAACGTTAAGTATAACATTATTCTTAATAAATAAGTTAGTAACTAGCCTAACTGCAAAATAATTCTTCTGTTTATTACTAAGAACCTTTAGTAGTTTCCAGTAGCCTTATTAATATTACTTTATAGGTAAGTTTAATATACTAACTTTTAGAGCCTATTATAATAATATAGCTAGAGTGAGATATAGCAGCAGTTTATTAGTATTAAGTTTCAGAATAAGTATCAGACTGCTTAAATTTAGTTAATAATATCTACCTCTATACAAATTCTGCAGAAAGGCTAGCTAGTATCAGAGAGGTCGGAAGGCTAAATAGAAGATATTTATATAATTCTGGATATTATGATAGTTAAATTCATATTAGTAAAGTATATTAAGATAAGTTTAAAAAAGATTTAGAGGAGAATAGCTTCTAAGGAGGTTATAATAGTAGAGAGAATAAAGCTAACTAATAACTGCTATTTACTATATAACTTATATAAATTAAGAATTACTATATTTATAAACTTAATTACTATATAGTATAAGCTTATAACTATATAGATATTTAAGGATATAGGAATAATAAGGTTATATCTAATAATAAAAAGATAATATTTAATATAGAGAAGCTATCTTACTAATAGCCTACTTAGAAAAGTAGTAAGAATAAGGTTTTTATATTTTTAGTTCTAACTAGTAAAGAAAACTAGATCCTTATATACTATATTTATGTCGCGAAGGAGGCACTGTAGAGTAATGAAAATAGGTTGATCTCTCTAAAATGGGGCTATAGGGCGAAGGGGTCTAAATACCTCTAAACCCACGCGAAGCTATATATAGCCACATACTACACATAGCTAGAGGCTTCGCAACATACCCCCCCAGTCTCACGTATATTACGTGAGGCTGAAAATAAAGCTAAATATATATACTAAAACTAGCTATATTACCAGATCCCTAGTATTTTGAAGTATTATACTACTATATCTGCTGCAGGCAGTCTCTATAGGTTAACTTTACTTTATTTATACTGTAAGATATCTTTATATCTACTATTAGTAGCTACTATAATATACTTCTTCTAGCTCTAGAAAGTAGTTAATCTATATTTACTAAAAGTAATCTCTATAGATTAATATTACTTTATATTAACTAGCTGAAGCTACCTTTATATCTACTATAAGTAGCTACTATAGGAATATTTCACTTAGTATTTAATATTCTCAGGTAGTTAGGGTATTTAAAGTTTCTTTTTTAGCTACCTTTTAAGCTATAGACTCTCTCTAAGATATTTTTATATAGAAGCTTTCAACCTATCTAAAATATCCTCTTTTTTACCTTTTAAGAAGGTAGCTCAGTATAAAGCTTTTATATTTTATAATATTATCTCTAAATAACTATATTATCTTACTACTTAGTATTAATTCCTACTATATAGATATTTCTTTAAATTATTATCTTTATAGTTTTTACTTACTTTAGAAGTCTCTTATAAAGATATTTTATATTAAAGCTATATAGTTTCTTTATTATTAGTTAATAGGTAGTTGGCCTATTTTATAAATATTATAAAAACTTTAAAGCTACCTCCACTTACCCTCCTTTAGTTTAAAATACCTAAAAGAATGATACTATACTTAAGAATATAATATAATATCTTACCTAGCTTAATAAAACTATATAACTTAAGGAGATAGTATCTTACCTATTTAGAGGTAAGTTAAACTGAAACTACTTCTAAAAATATATATACTATTAGAGCCTCTTATATATTAGGAATTTTATATACTCTCATATATTAAAATCCTTTATACTAGTTATTATACTAAACCTCCAGATTCATAAGACATTTAGCTTTTACTAATATACTATAGTATTTATTTTAGATTACTATAACTATAGTAAGTAGCATAGATACTATATACCTTTTAAGGCTATATATTAAGATCTCAATTAAAATATTATCCTTATAAATAAGGTTACTTCAAACTATTATTAAAATCTCTTAATTAACTATATTATTAATCTATTACTATATAAAGTAGTAATCTATAGTAAGCTCATTTCGCTCCACTATATAGATTCTATAGTTTACTATATAGCTTATATACTTATTATAAATATCTCTAATTATAATAATAGCTAGAGGTATTAGCTTTTCTTCTCTAGGGGTCGCCTAGCATATATAGTATTACGTAGCCTATTTAGTATACCTCTAAATAAAACTACTTTAAGCTTCCTCTTAATATTTTATATATACTTTATTAAGCGTAGGGGGGTAAGGTATATATTACGTTAAGTTAGAGGTATTAGTTACCTCAGAATCAATATACTTCCAGATAGTATTTTAGATTATATAGTAATATAGTTAAATAAACTATATAGGCTAGTTTTTTCGCTTTAAAAGGAGTATACTAGCTGAAGGCTGTAAAGTAGAGGTAAATATTATAAAAGGTAGTAAAAAAGAGGTATGAAACTTAATAAACTATACTAGCTATAAGCCTCTATATATTATAAATAGGGATATAAGATATAGATATTATGACGTCCAGAGCTAGGCTTATAACTGTCGCAAAAGAGGTACTGCAGAGTGATGAAAACAGGTTAATCTCTCTAAAATGGGGCCATGGGGTAAAGGGGTCTAAATACCTCTGAACCCACGCGAAGCTATATATAGCCATATACCACATATAGCTGGAGGCTTCGCAACAATTTATTATAAGAAGGTTAGTAAGTAAATTTTAATTTCTAAGAAGCTACTTTATTATAACTAATTTATATATACTTGGGTTAGCTATAAGTATATAAAACTAATTATATATAGCTATCTTAGTAATATGGAAATTTAGAATATCTTTCTTCCTATAGATAAGAGTTTTATAGAATTTCATAATAAAGTCAGGAAGTTAAGCTAGGTAATCTGCAAATAGATAAAGTATCGGAATTATAAATATATTAAGCTATATATAATAGTAATCTTTCTACTTTCTGGAATATCTAGTAAGATAGGGAAAGTGTATTTATAAACTTAATTTAGTAATATTATATAAAGTTATAGTATAGATATTAAGATAATAGATTCTGCAGTGGAAATTACTTCTGCAGTAAATTAATTAATAATAACTTTAGCGACAGTATATAACTTTATTATAATATACTTCTGGATTAATATATAATTTATAAGCCTAGCAGACCTAAAGGTTTATAGAATTATTAATATAGACTTTATAATTAATATTATCTCTAAAAATATATATAGGAAGCTAATTTATAGTTTTACATCACTTTAATAAGATTAGGCTTCTGCAGTATTATTAATATTAGTTATATAACTAATTTTACTGAAGTAATAATCAAAAATATCTAGTTAGATAACTATTATATTCCTAAAATAGAATTATTTATTAAACCTAAAGGTTATACTATAAAGGATTTAGTTTTAAATACCTTATTTATTATTTAAACTAGAATAATATTAACTTATACTTTAAACTAAATTATAACTATATGTTAGTTTAATTGTCAGAGTCATCGCACGCCGTATGTGATCTCGTCGTATAGATGCAAACTGGTGTTCTAGTTATTGGTTAGTATTATTTCTACGTTATATAGTATATAATACTACGTAAGGCTCTAGATCTATAGTATAGTAATTACTTACTAATTACTATACTATTCGGCTACAGCTAGCGCTAGATACTAAGTACCTATAGCTAGTAGACTATAGAGAGTATACTACTATATATATAGCAGTATATATAGTTACTATATACCCTACAATATAATATAACTAACACTAGTAGCTTTTCTTTTTATTATATACCCTAATACCTATCTATTTACATAAAAAGTGATATCTTTTATAATGTATATCCTTTTACCTAAATAATATCTAAATATTTATTTATCTACTCTACTTAAACTACTTATTACTCTATTTAAATAATTATACAGTTTAAATTAATAAATCTTTTAAGGATATAGTTTAAAGTGTTTTTTATGAAATATTAGTAATATTATTATCTCTATTGATTTACTATATCTTATAGAGCTTATAGTATTTATATAACTATCTTGATACTATAATATTAATTATCAGACGCTTCTCCTTAGTAATATTAAGCTTTATAAAATATTTATAAAGTAAGTATAAGTTAGTATATATAATAGTTAGGATCTAAGGAAACTTTTAGTACTTAAAGATCTTTTTAAATAATATAACTATAATATAAGTAAAGTCTATATTAGCTACTATACTATAGATCTTTAAAGTAAGTATATTCCTAGTAACTCTCTTACTTTTAATATATAAATAGTATATAAAGTTACTATAGAGATTAAACTAACTATTCCTAATTATAGTCTCTTAGTCTAGAGTTATTATAAATTCCAATTAAGATAAGAAGTTAGTATTATTAATAAAAAGCTGTTAATAAAATTATAAAAATATATTTTAGAGAGGTTGAATAGTATAAAGTTAAAGCCTCAGTTAAGATATTCTATTTACTACTTAAGCTATTTATTAAATATAGTAGTATTATTACTTAAAGGTTATTACGTTTATATTATACGTAAGAAGTTAAATAGGATCTCTAGCTTGTATATCTCTAGCTAGTATATAGAAGTAAGGTATATACTCTATATATATTATATTATATATACTTTCTTAAGTATCTTAAGTGTAGTATATATATTAATAAGGGCTAGCTTTTACCCTTAGTGTCTTTAGTGTAAGTAGAGGTAATTACTATAGAGTAATATAATATCTCTATTAAATATAACAGGTATAGTCTCCAAGAGTATAATCTTAGGCTTTACTTTAAATAAGGCTTTTTTAAGCTCCTTATTCTCTTAGTAAGAGAATATTATATTAGAGAAGCTGAGGATATTATTAGTTTATATACTAATAAGGCTGAAGGTATTACTTTAAGTATATAAGATAAGGAAGTATAAATTATATATTAAAGTCTCTATTTATAACTTCTTCTTATAGTATATAGAGTAAATTACCTACTAGTAGGTTCTAGCTTCAGTAAGGTTATAAAATAGCTTAATAATAATTATTATAGAGTTTAGAAGATACTGCCTTTTAAGATATAAAAGTAGTTTAGCTATAATAAACCTTATAAGCTTTATTTTAGCTTAAATGTAAGCTTAGGTAATATTATAAAGCTATATTATTATATCCTTATACTTAAGCAAGATTAAGATTATAACTAAAATTAACTATTAGCTACTTTACTAGATTATTAGTAATTACGTTGGAATCATAAATTTATTTTAGTCTCTAAAATTTTAGATTACAAACTTTAATTTCTTATATACCTTATCAGTTTTTTTATTCTTAATCTTATTAGTAATATAGAACTTAAAAAGCTTATAGTTTTTATAGAGGATAGAGTTATATTAAATAATCTTTATAGTACTATTATTAATAATATTTGTAACCTCCTTTTTAATTAACTTTTTAAATAATAAGCTAAATATTATAATTATATTTTTTATATAAAGGGTAAGTAATAATGCTAGATTTAACTACATCCTAGCTATAAAGTATACTCTAAAATAAACTTCTTAGTGAAATTTAGAAGTAGTAAACTAATAATATACCTACAGATTATATAAATTAGAGGTATTAGCCTAATCTTAGGTATTTAAAGTTAAAATAATAGATTACTAACTATTTAAAGAGGGAGGATATTATTATCTCTTAAGATAGAAGTAATATAAAGTGTTAGCTATATATTTAGAGTTTTAGGAATAGCTACAGATGAAATTAGAGTAACTATATAGAATTATAAACCTCTATTTACTATTAGGTTACTTAAGACTCCTTAGCCTAACTGAAAGTTAGTATATAAAACTATAAATACTAGCTTTCATAAAACTATAGTTCTAGATACACTATTATTAATCTCTTATTTATTATCTTTAAAATACTATTTTATAGCTATTAATTAAAACTCTCGAGGGCTATAAAGTAGCTTAAGAATATAAGTCTTACTATAGGTAGTAATAAGAGGGTATAGCTTTTACTAGCCTTTTTTCTCTTACTATATATATATAAAAGTCTGGAGCGAAAACGTTATTATACGAGAGGTATTGAGGCTATTACATATTACTAAAATAATATTAATAGTATACTTAGTATACTTATAGTAGACCTCCTTAGTAGCCTTATATATAACTTAGACTTAGGTAATAATATCCAGAGAGGAAGCTGAATCTTCCATAAGGTATAGATACACTCTAACAATAAGTAATATAAATATAAAACTATTTAGGTTAGTAATATTACTAATTACTTTATATACTACTTAAAGTAATACTTCTTAAGTAGTAATAAGAAATTCTATATAGTAAATTTTATATATATAGTATAGAAATATATAGTAATACTTAACTTTACTGATACTATTATATATCTTAATAGATATAATATAAACTATTAATTCTATAGTTTTTACCTCTAATCTAGAATCTTTAGATCAAAAAGTTATATCTATATTAGTAGTAATAAAATTAGGAGGGCTTTAGTATATATTAATCTCATATACCTTAAGGACCTTCTATATTACTTTTACTGATAGATTAGGTACAAATTAAGTAATATTAAATACTATAGTAATATTAATAATATAGAGTATATTATAATTATTAATATAGATAATATTAATAATAATCTTAAAGTTAAAGTTAATATTATTTTAAATAGTAAAATAAAAATATAAGGAAGCTATATTATATATTCAATAATAGTAGTAATATCTCTTAGAGATCTTAAGAGTATACTATTTAACTAAGTATCCTACTTTAGTAAGGATATTATAGAGATATACTATAGCTAGATATCTAAAGTAGCAGTAGAGTCTTTATATCTCTATCTCTATAAGATATATATAGATAATTATTCTCTCCTTATTAAGAGGTATCTATAGATACTCCTATTTTTAAATAATAAGTATAATTTTTTTACTTTAGTAATATTTATTATAAATATTATTAAATATAATACTAAGGTAATCTATATCTATAAGGTAGAAAAGGAAGGATATATTATAAGAAACTATATAAAATATAATAATACTAAATAGTATAGATATATCTATTATTCTAAATATTATAATAGGAGTAGCTTCTCTAAATTATATTATAATTAGTTTACCTTATAGAGGTATAAAAGTAATAGAGAGAATAACTAACTACTTTAATATAGTAAACTAGAAATACCTAGTAGTTAAGAAGCTAGCAGTATTCAAATTAGGTAGAATACCTTAAAATATAGTATTTAAGTAGCAGCCCTCAAATATAAAAATATATATAGAAGTAATGATACTATCTATAAGTTTACTACTAGTAGTAATACTTTTAGTAAGAATATAGACTATTACCCAATCTTAGAGGATTCTAGTAATTTTACCTCTATTAAAAATAATAAACTTCTTATTATAAAAAAATATAAAAAACATCTTTAAAGTAGATCCCACAGAATAACCCTCCTTAAAATTAATATCTATTTAATACTATATAATAATATCTTTATTAATATTAACTTCTAGCGGAGCCTTAAAGCTATTATTATTAAGACTATTAATATTTTTGTAGCTTATAAGGAAAGCTTAGTATACTACTATAGAGTATACTTTAAGCTTAGTAGTTAACTTATATCTATTATAAAAAGTATACCCCTTCTTAAGAGTATACCTTATAGACTAATAACTAGATTTACTATATATATAGTATTTTTAATTAGTATAGCTATATATAAGTATCAGAAGTAGATAATAACTACCTAGAGCGTAAAGCTATATATATACAGAAGTATAACTATAGTCTTAAAAGTTACCTTAAGGTAAGGTATATATATAGTTAGTCTAAAATTAGTTTCCAGCTACCCTCTAGTAGTTATCTCTATTATCCTATAAGTATTATATCTTTTAGATTAATAAAATATTATTTATAGAGGATTATAATTAGTTATAGAGACTCAAGATAATTACTATAAAGCTAAAGAAAGCTAATTAGTATTCTAATATATTATAATATACACTTATAAGCTGGAGGTAGAGGATATTATCTATTCGGATCTTAACAGGAAAGACTTTTTAGATATATATAAACTTTAAGATTAGAAGCTTAAAAGCCTCTTTTTTATTTTTATTAAGGTTCTTAGTAATAATACTTCAAAAAATAATATTTTACTAATTAGAGAGGTAAGACTATTAATCTTTATTATTCTTAAAGTAATCCTTAACCTATTAGACTATTTTATTAAATATGAAGTTAATATTTAAGTTACTTAAGTAGTTAAAGTAAAACTCAAGAGTATTACCTTTAAGTATAATTAAAAACAACCCTACCTATATATACTATAGGATACTAAGTTTAAAATAGTAATTATAAAAAATATAGATTTTTAACTTAAGGATATTATAGAGACTTCCACTATACTTTATACTTTTATTATATAACTTCGTGAGGTCTATAATATATTTAGTAAATATATTATTAAAAAGGGTAGTAGTATTAATATATAAGAGATATTCTTAATATCTAGATTAGTTTCAGCTGGAATCTTAATATTCCTCTTAATACTAGAGAAGCTCCAAAATAGTTAAATAGGAAGTTAGTAAGATTAATAGTTATAATAGAGATCTCTCACCTGAGGCTATATATATATAGGTTAGTTAGTTTAGTAGTAGGTATCTCTCTTTAACTACTTATAGTAAGAGTATGACTAATATAATACTTTTAATCTTTAGTTAGATATTACAGAGAAGTAGTATAAAATCTAGCTTCTCTAATATAAAGTTATTAACCTACTCAGAATATCTCTTAAAATTACTCTTGAAGATAATATAGTATTTTAGAAAATTAGTAATCTTATTATAAATCTACAAGGTAAACTCCTCCTACTAAACTAATTAGTAGATTACTATAAAAACTTTATTACTATCTATTTCCACTTTAACACTATATACTATAAAGTAGTTTCTAAATTAGTAAATTATATATATACTTATAAGTTACTATATTATTATAAGCTACTCCTTAAAGTCACCTTAGAATATTTAGAGAAACTCTAGACTATAGATTTCTATATAGAAATAGAGGGATACTTAGTATACTAAATAAATAGAAATAGTTATAAAATCCTCAGCTATAATATTATTATAGTTAATATTAAGAATTCAGCTAAAAAGCATTAAGTTAAGATATAGGTAAAACTTTATAAATATAGAAATACCTAATAATATTATTATTATAGGTATAAGGATACTTTAAGTAAGTATCTTACCTATAGAGGTTAATTTAAATATTATTATAAAGGCGAGAGAGGTATAAAGTAAGGAAAGATTATTAATTTTAGCTAAATCTATATAAAGAGAAGTAGAGGAAGAACTTTCAAGAGGTTATATAAGTCTCTCGAGGGATTAAGACTAAAGATACTATAAATCTCTAATATTAAAAGTCTAGTAATAGCTTAAAGAGAATTATTATATTTACTAAATACTCTCCAGTAAGTAACTATCTTAAGTATATAGTTAACTCTTTAATAATACTGCAGGAAGTACCTTATTTTAAACTAAAGTGAGGGTATATAGTTAACTTCTTAATAATAACCTCTATAAGGGATTAGTATATAATTCAGATACTTCTGGCGAGATCCTAAAGTAGGGAGGGTCTGAAGTATCTAAGTAATATATTTCGCAATCTTTTACCTTATATAGACCTTAAATGTAAGGTTTCGTAATTACTTCTTCTAGTATAAGAAACCTTACTAATCTGCAGTATAACAATATAATAATTAGGTTAACTACTAATTAATATTAGTTTAATTATCAGGATAATTATATACTATATATAATCTTATTATATAGATATAAACTAATATTCTAATTATTAGTCAGTATTATTTCTATATTATATAGTATATAGTATTACATAAAGCTCTAGATCTATAGTATAGTAATTACCTACTAATTACTACACTATTCAGCTATAGCTAACACTAAATACTAAGTATCTGTGGCTAGTAGGCTATAGAGAGTATACTACTATATATATAGCAGTATATATAGTTACTATATACTCTATAGTATAGCGTAACTAACACTATACTTTAGTTTAGAAATAATAAACTAAATATTCTACTATTATTCTATATACTTAACTTAATAGTAAATATTTATAATATTCTTTATTAGTTATATTAAAGGTATCTAATCTGTTACTAAATTACATACCTCTCGGGGTCCCATTTAGGTAAATACACCTAACAGTCAGCTCTTACCTCTTATACTCTATAGATAAACTGAAGCTGAGGAACTATTTAAATAAAGGAAACCTCAGATAGTATATATAGTTAGTTAATATAATAACTAATAAATAGGAAGATATAAAGGGAAGATATAAATCTATCTATTATAGTTACTCTTTTTAAAGATTATAATTAGTTATTATGTAATATTTACTGCTAGCTGGATATACTTATTACTAGCTATTAATAGTTACCAGCTGTAAACTACTATTAGTAAGTGCTTCCAGCTAGTGGCAGTTACTATACTTAGTTTCACAACCGGAAGGTACGCTATAACTACCAGTCGCAGTTGCCTGTCGCAGGATTCAAACCTACCATACTTACCAAAAGGTAAGAGCCAGCCAGACGTTAAATCACTACGTTAAACGGGAAAGGTTTATAATATTATTATAAATATAGATATTTTTAACTAGATTTAAAAAGTATATAGCTTTTCTTTTCCTACAGGAGAGGGAAACTAATAGTTTCTACTAATAATCTTATATTAGCAGATAGCTATTCTTTTACAGAAAGAAATAGTTAATATAAGAAAAAGAAGCAGGAAAAGTTAAATATACTATTATCTAGCTTTAATTTAGATTTTGCGGATTTTATATTATAGTTACAGAATTAGATACCAGAAGAGATTTAAATATAGCTAGATAATAATAAAGAAGTTATTATAATAATTAATAACTTAAAGAAGAAATTCTAGAAGATTTTAGAGGTTTCAGTTTACTAAGCTATAAGGCTGAAAGTTTAAAAGATTTACTATATTATTATATTACTTGAAAGATATAGTTTAGACTATTTATTCCATAATAGTAAGTATCCTTATAGCTTTTATAAATCTAAACTATCAGTATAATAAACTTTAGTAAGAGGAAAGAAAGGTTAGAAAAGCTTATATTATAGAGGCTAGAAGGTAGTAGTAATATTAAATATTATATTTAATAGATAGAAGGAAAACTTTCTAAATATAACTAAATATATTATAAAAGCAGATATATAAAGAGAATTAGTTAAAAATATTAATATAATATATAAGATAAAAAATAAGAAGATTAATTTAGTTAATAATATACTATCTAATAGGATAACTTTAGAAGATAACCTTAAAAAGAAACTAAAGATATAGACAGAAGTAGAGAAAATTATTAGGAATAATTCTAAAGAATAATTTGCAGATATAATTATACTAAAGTTTTCAAAACTTACTGCTAGAGAATATCTTACTTTATTGTATCTAAATAAAATTATGAATTTAGTATATTACTTATATAAGCTAGAGCAGGAATTTCTAGTAGAAACCTGAAAGATATAAAAGCAGAATCTAGCTTATAACTTTAGCTATTATAGTAAGTTACTTAAGTTAGTAGCATTATTATAAATAATTAAAGTTATTCTATATAAAATATAGTAAGTAAGGTTTATTCTAATTTCTAAGAAACTAATTAAAGATATTATTAAAGTCCTTAGAGTTTATATTTAAAATAGAATTATAAAATATAGCTATACTATATATTGAAATAGTTTCTTTCTTATTGGAAAGAAGGATAGTAAGATAAGATTTATTAATTTAGCTATAAAGATTAATAATATTATAATTTAGAGTACTAAGTTACTGCCTGAGGTAGATAAGTTCTTAGAAGATTTTAGTATATATAAGTTTTTATTTCTTCTTAATATTTTCTTAGGTTATAATTAGATTCCTTTTAACCTAAAAAGTAGAAACTTAACTATATTTATAACTTTATTAAATTTACTAAGATACTATATTCTACCTATAGGGGAAACTAACTTTATTATCTAGTTTAGAAAAATTATAATAAGGATCCTCTATAACTAAATTTCTAATTATTATAAAACTTTCCTGAATAATATTATAATTAAGAAGCTAATAATAATATATAATAGAGAAGATAATTTGTATCACCTAGGTATTTATAGGTATATTCTAAATTATATTCAGAATATTTGTAAAATCTAGTAAATATTAAGCTTACTAGCTATATTATAATAATAATAAAGTTATAGTAAGTATAGGAAACTATCACTATTATAAACTATATCTATAGAATATATAACTAACAGCCTAAAAAGCTTAAAATTACTAAAATTAAGAAGTAAAAAGTATATTATAATATCTTTTCAGTCTATTTATTTGTAGATATTACTACCTTTTATTAAATCTAGATAAATAATTACTTTACTGTTATCTAGCTACCTAATAACTTACTTAAGAAGAATATTCCTTTTTAATAGCTTAACCTTTAGAAGATAGTAAACGCTAGCTGCAGAATAAGTTTTATAGTATTTCTATATTTATTTCTATTAACTATAGCTAAGAGGGAGGCTAGATCTACTTAATAGTAAGTGTTAGTGAAACTAGCTGGAATATAGTTTTAAGATAATTTATTAGACAGAAGAAAGTTAATATTTACTATAAAAGTAGTTTATTTACAGATCTGAAGCTTAATTATAATATAGAATAGAAAAGGCTTCAGGATATTTTAAAAACCTTAAAGTGGATTTATAATTATTTATATAGCTAGTATTTCTTACTGAAGATAAATATAAAAATACTGGTAGCTTAACTTAATAGTACAGCTTCAGATTCTTCAGAAGTTCTTATTATTTACTCAATATCTTAAATATAGATATTTAACTTTAAAGTTTATTATATTAGTAGAATAGTAAATTTAGCAGCTGATAGGTTATTTTGGAAACTTCTTAGACCTTCTAATAAAGTTATATTACGAAGTAGTATATGCTATATATATAGCTAAAATACCACTCTACAGCCATAATCCGTAGAGTTAAAATACCCCTCACATTAGACTTCCCACACATACTAAATTAAGCTTTTTTGCTTCCTTATATATACTTCCCTACGGCTGTAATATTTTCGTAATAGCTATAAGCTTAGCTTTTAGTGTTTTCAGACACTATACTAAATAACCTTATCTTCCCCTCTTCGCTACTAATTAACTAATTAAAGCTTATATTATACTATCTATATAAGATCCTTCTTATAGTATAAGATATAGCTTTTAAGAAGCCTTCTTAATAGCTTTCTTAAGAAGCTTTATATTATTCCTTCCTACTTTCTGAACGTAATATCCTACGTTATTACTTTATCTTCTCTCTTAAGGTATTTTTATTTTATCCCCTCTTAAGGTATCTATACTTTACCTCCTCCCCTTAGAGGCAGTATTTTTATACTATCTTCTCTCCTCTTAAGGTAACATTTTATATTATTACCTTATCTCCTTTTAAGATCTTATACTATCTTCCCTCCTCTTAAGAAACTTTATGCTATTTTCTCTCCTCTTAAGGTAATATTTTATGCTATTATCTTATTTCTTTTTAAGATATCTATATTTTATCTCCTTAGGAAATAGTATTCTCACGCTATCTTCCTTCTTTAAAAGATAATAAGATAGTATTCTCTTAAGGTATTATTACCTTATCTTATCTCCTTAGGGGGCAGCATTTTTATATTATCTCCCTCCTTAAAAAATAATAATAAAATATCTCTCTCTTAAGATACGCTCACCTTACCTTACTTCCTCTAGAGGTAATAAGTCTTCTATCTATCCTTCCTCTCCCTCTTCTTTACTTTACTTTACTTTCTACCTTTTTAAAGTCTTTTTTAAGGTTTTTCCAGACTATATATAAGTTTATATATAATCTGGGGGGGCGGAGAAAGCTTTAACTCTAGCTAGAGCCTCTAGTCTCCCACTAACTAGAGTATAAAGTAAGGTTAGTATCTAGTATACTAAATACTAAGATATAGAGGATATTCCTATACCCTAAAGCAGTATTCAGATACTTACTATCCTAATGCCTTTATATAGATAGCTACTATTATATATATAGTATCTTCTTACCTATATATAAACCTTCACCCCACTAAGGGGGTTTATAGAGAGATTACCTAGAAATACTACCTATAGGGTAACTAGAGGAAACTCTAAAGAAAGCCTAACTTTATATTACCCAGAATAGTATAGCTATCTTATACTGGAAATACAGCTAAATATAGTAGAGATATTAGTTTTAACTGTAGCCTTAGAGGTAACTATTTATATAGCTACCCTATACTATAGTTATCTAAGGCCAGAAGGCTACTTTAAATAAATACTGAAGATATTTATAAGAGGTAAAAACACTATATTCACTTTATAAGCCCTGGGGAGGCTTGAAAATAAGTATACTGCATCACTTTAAATAGATATAGAAGATATTCAGGAGGGGTAACACTAAGCCTCACACTATATAGAGCGTAAGATAGTTATTTATAAGTAGTATAGCTACTTAAGATTATTAATTTTAGCTATAAGCCTCTTAGCTGTAGGCCTCAAAGGCTTAAATAACGTTTACCCTATATAGTTACTTAGGGGGTGTTAACGTCTATAATAGTTATTCAGATATCTCTTTTATACTTAGACCTAGATAAAACTACTGGGAATAGCCTCATTCAGACGTAAGATAACATCTTACACCTGGGGGAGTATGTCACAAAGTAGTATACGCTACATATATAGCTAAAATGCCGCTCTACAGCCACGATCTATAAGGTTAAAATACCCCTTAGATTAAGCTTCCCACACATACCAAATCAAGCCTTTTTGCTTCCTTATATATACTCCCCTACGGCCGCAATACCTTCGCAATAAGTTAATAATATAGGGGAGGAGGATATTAATAACTATATAATTAACTGCTTTTCACTAAAGCTATTTTATATAAGCTAATACTATAGTAAGTAGAAGATAATTCTATAATTTATTAGAAGCTTATTACTGTAGTATATAATAAAAGTAGATATTATAGCTAAAAAGTAGTGTTTTTGCAGACTAGCTAACTAATATTACTGAATAAGTATATTTAGGGAGATTCGTAAGGTAGTAAAATATTATCTAGACTGTTAATTATATTAAGCCTAGTATACTGGTAATTTTTACAGCTTTATAACTTTATAAAGATATCTATTTAGCTATATTAATTTAGATATTTAGAGAGTGGGTAAGTAGTATCTTATTAAAGCTAGAGATTACTTTATAAGATAGCTGGAAGTATAATAACTAAATAAAGCAATAGTAAAAGCTATTATAAAGTTACTATAGGAAGAAGTTATTATATAATATAGTTTTTATAGTATACTAATTATTAATAATAGCCTTAAGAATAAGTAATATATTATTAAATTCAATAACTAGTATAATATAAAGTAATAAGTTACTTTTACCTATAACCTACAGGCTAATAAAGTTATTAAAATTAGTTACCAGCTAATTACCTATATTTTATTAGTATAAATAGTAGTAAATAGTAATAATAATCCTTACTTCCCACTACCTGCAGTACTATTTACAGATTAGATAACAGTTTAAATCCTAATAGGGTATACCTCCTTCTACCTTAAGTATAAATATAAGGTAATTATACTAATTAAGATACTGATATTTATATAGAGAACTTTAAACTAGATATTAGTATAAATAAAAGAGGAGAAATTATACCTATAGATTAGGATATTTATTCAGCTAGAAAGAAATAGAGAGAATACTGTAAGAATAATTATAAATTAATATAAGAAAGTAGCTAATAGTTTTAATATTTATTAGGTTAATATCTTTTAAGAAGATAAACTGAAAGTTAGAGGTTTTATATTAATTTATAATATAAAATAAGCTATCAATAAGGTGTTAGAATATAAATTGAAATACTAATAAACTAAGCTTTTTTACATATTATTATATATACTAAATCTTTCCTTACATAAATTAGTAACTTTATCTAGAGAAAAATCTTAAGATTTAACATATAATAGAAACTATCTATAAACGTTTATTTAAGTATCAGCTAGATATTAGAAACCTACTAATTATAATATTTATAGATCTAAACTGAAGTTAAAACTGGGGAGAATCTTTCTAGCTGAGGGAGAATTAATAGCTATTAAGAAGAAAGAGGATATAGAGAAATTTATAGTTTCTAGTGAAAATAATAGTAATATTAATAATATACTGCTAACTTATAGATAAGTATATTTCTTAAATATTAGAAAGATTATTAATTTAATATTAAAGAATCTTATATTTAAGGTTTATCTTCCAGATCTAAGTTTAGAAAGAAGGAAGGTATATTCTAAACTGCTACTTTAAGATCTGGATTTTATACCTATTAGTATCTAAAGTATTTGTATGCTAATTAGCAAGCTTATAGAATAGTTTTATTTAGATTTCCTTTTCTATTTTATATTTTATAGGAATTCTATTTCTTTTACCTTAAAATTAGAAGTTTTAGATTCTAAGGTATTTCTTTAAGCTTTAGGGAGGAAGATAATAGAAGTAATATTACTATTTTACTATTTCTATTATTCTTGTGAAGGGCTGGCCCCGACCGGGGGGCGTAGCGTTGCAGCCAATAACGTCTCGGCCTTCAGTACCCATATGCGCGGGCGCGCGCATACGAACAGTACTACTAATTGAGCCATATCGTTAAAAGGTACGTAATAACAAGTTGTCCACTTATTATCTGGCTGCACTTAAGTAGGGTGTTCCATAGTGTGTTCCGTATGGGGCTGGCCTGTAACACTACCTTCCCTCTCCCGCTCCCGCTGCGTCGCGCTACCTGCCTGTTATAGCCTCACAGTAGGGGGAGCTTCCGAGCGCTTAAGTAATATACCTCCAGCGTCACTATTAGCCAGGGAATATTTATATATAAATTACTATATATAACCCGGATCGAACTGTTGCATGTAATTAGGAGGCAAAATCTGGTGTGTATTGTATGTCTCTAAATATGGTTACACGCATCGCGCGAGGCTCTATTTTAACTAAGTTAAGTGGGGCGAGGCCTATGGAGATGCCATGAGTGCCTGAGGCTCGAACAGTGCAAACTCTGCCGCTTGAACACATTATTTCTAATATACCCCTCCAGCCTCAAAGGCTGCACCTATAGGCTAGCCCTTTTAAATAATATTAATTTAAATACTTTATTTATATCTTATGAGAGACTCCTTTTACAGCCCCATCATCCTTATTAAACCTCTACCCCTATAGCAGGAAGAGTAATACTATTTACAGACTATTTAGATATCCCTTATTATCTAGGTAAAAGATACCTCCTGGCGCCTTAGGCGCCTTAGACGCCTCCAAACTCTTTTTTAACTATATTATAATTAGAATTAAAATCTATAAGTTCTAACTAGTAGTTAAAAGTTTCGTTAAGGTCTTTAAATGCTAGTATAGATAATCCTTCTTAAAGTTCCTCCTCTTACTGCATTTTTAGGTAGTTTAACTAATCTATTATATTAATCTGAATAATAAAAATACTAAACTAGCAGCTTTAGAGAGGCTTTATAAGATTATCAGCTATAAGGTCTCCTAAGGGTATATACTTAACTTTAAAACATCCTTACTAAACCTCTTACTATAGCCAGTAATTATAGATATTAATATACTATAGCTTTATATATAGTTACACTATTTTAGCGGTCATAAGATATATTATTTACTAGTTATCATACTAGATTCAGACTGCTAAATAAGGCTCGCACACCTTACCTCCACTGAAAGTGTTTATTATAAGATCTACTTAAAACGTAATAATAAGGCAGCTAGTAAAAATAACTTCTTATACTATTTATAATAACGCTAAAAGCTCTACTTTAGTTATTAAAATAGTTATAATATCTTATTTATTAGCTTACTATACTGTAAGGCCGCCAAAAAGGCATATAATATAAGCCTGAGAGCTTTTTTAATCCTCACTATTATCCACAAAGCTAATATCCGTAGCGATAATGAAGCTATCCTATAGATTACTAAGCTTACAGCTGAACTTAAAGTAGAAATCTTTAATTTTACTGAGATACTATATTATTTACTCAGCCTTAACTTAGTGGTTATCTCCAGAATTCTAATTAAAACAGGATAATCAGCTGACTATATAGGTAATATCTAGTCTTATTATAACTATAATATAATTAATAAAACTAATATCTTATTAATAATACTTAATTTCTATATAGGAAGCTTAATCACACTATAGAAGGAATTCTTCAGGTCTAAAAAGAGTATTAAACTATTTAATATACTATATATATTTCATGAGACACTTAAGGAGTTTTTTAATATAGACCACTTAAGAAAGCTACAGCTATTATATTATTCAATCTTAAATAACTTTAATACTGAGGAACCACTATAAATCTTTTCCTCCCTCAAAATAATATTTCTTTTAGAAGTTTACTAACAGTATAAACATTTTAGATACTTTATCTGAAGGGAAGGAGAGCATATAGTTATCAATATAGAAGAAGAAAATAATATACCCCTTAAGCTAGCAATATAGCTCTCCCACAGTAGGCTCAAAACTAAAGTATTTAAAGCTTACCTCTAGATAATACTACTAGAGGAGAGGAGACCTTCAAAAGCTATAAAACACTTTATTCAGATAGTAAATCTTTCTAAGCTTTTAATAACTAAGTAGCATCTCTATATAAACTACCTTATTAAATATTACTCAGATAAAAATATTAACTATATTATACTAAAGTAGCTTAAAATTAAAGTGATTAGTAATTACTATAAGAATTCAAAAAAATATACCTACTAGAGTAACTATATAAATCTTACAGTTATTTCATAGTTATTAGTCTCTATAAATAATAAGCTAAATTTTAATTTTAAGGAGGTATTTATACTTATTAAACTTATAAATATAAACCTAATAATAACTTAGAACTTTCAAGCTCCTCGCAAGAACCTTACTAACCTCACTCTAGAAATATAATTTAATATAACTCCTAAGATAAACTCTTTTAGTTACTACTATAATTTCAGTATATAAATAAGTAAATATTACTAAGTGAGATATAAGTAATAATAATAACCTCTACTATAAAATTCCTAGAGTAGAAGCCTCTACTTTCCTGCATCTTAAGCACTCTCTACTATCTAATTCACCCTCTAGCTAAAATTTATCTTTCAGATTTATAATAACTTTTTAGAATCCTCTTAAGGTTTAAACCTTAGGAACCCCCTTTAGTTAATAACTCACACAATCCTGTAGCTACAAACAGAAATATCTAGAAGTATCTTAAAATAACTAAAAGATACTAGCTGAAAAAGTAGCTTTAAATAAAAATCTCCCAGCTACTTAAATATAGCATTTTATCTATCCCTCACACTTAACCTTCTCTAAAAATATTTAATCTCTTTACTTCCCCACAATCTTATCTATATAAATAAAATTATAAAAAAACACAGTAGGTAACTCTAGAGGGGTTAATAATATAAACTTCACAGTTTCATATAAAACTACAGAGAGCTTAAAGTTAGCTATAATATAGATATAAGATCTTAAGCTCTTATAGCTACCCTCCATATCTTTAGTATAAATTACCTTATCAGGCTCTTAACTTAAGCTTAAATAAGCATTTAAGCTAGCCTCACATAACTCTACTATAGCTAATTACTCTTATAACTAATAAGAAACCTTATTAAAATTAAATCTCTTAAAATCATCCTATAGAGAAGTTAAATTTCTATTAAAAATATTATCTTATTAAAAAAGATATTATAAGTTATAATAACCTTATTTTATAAAAAATTCTACACTTAAAACTAATTAGTTAAAATATAGTTAACTAAAAAGCTAACGAAAACTCGCCCCTCGAGGTAAGTAAAATAGTTATACTTAAGTTTAGTATCTATAGTAAAAATAAAATACTTACAGCTATATATATAAAAGTAGACTAAATCTAACCTTACAGTATTATCTTTTCAAGTAACCTTATAAAACCTCTAGTATAATATTCGCTAGCCTAAAAAGCTTATTAGTATACAGTTATAAAGAAATACTACTACTTATAAAATCTTAAGCTAGAAATTATAAAGTAGTTTGCTTCCTTACCTTATAGCTTTCACGTAAGCTTTAATAATAGCTCTAACCTACTCTATACCTCTATTTTAACCTTATATATACAGTATAGATAACTTAAGGTAAATACCTTAAGTAGTTAAGATAGCTTTTAGTTTCTTATACCTCAGGACCTCATTATCACACTTAAAGATCTTAATATTAATATTATACTGGCGCTTAAGAAGCAAGATAAAATTATTAAAAATTATAATTATAATAACTTCAGTATAATCTATAAAATAAAAATCCTATAAGTAGTTAGTAGCTCTATCTATAAATATTAAAAAGGAGATATAGCTACTATAGCTCTAGTAATATAAGTAAAAATTAAATATAATATACTCTCTAGAGGTAATATATAAGGTATTCTTACGCTCTATGCAGCAAATAATCTATTTTACCTTACTAACACTATAAGCTTCACACACCCCCTAAGTAAGCTAGTAACTATTACACTTTAAACGACTATTAGTAATATAAACATTATAAATAACTAAGATAAAGTAATTTAGAAGCTTTCTCCCAGAATATTCTAGCTGCTAATACTAAAACTATTTATTACTTCTTAGGAGTTTTTAAATAGTCTCTATAGTATATCTCTAGTAGTAATAATATCTAGAAGAAGACTTATACTATACTAACTATATTATTAAAGTATTTAACCTCTCATAAGATATATAGTATTTAAAAACTTATTAGCTATATTAAATATTAATAGCTATAATCTCTAAATAGTTACTTCTCTATAGTTGAGAGGGATAATTTAGCTTAATATCCCACTAGTAATCTCACTTTTATAACTACTAAAAAAAAATAAGATTTATAGTTAGAGAGATATAGAGAGTAATATTATAAAGATATAGTTTAGCCTCCTTACTTTTTAAAATTATAATATAAATCTTAGTATCTTTATAGCTCTTAATAGATACTAACTTAATACTACACTAAATATAATCTCTAGAGGAAGCTCCTCAGAGGATTATAAAATATTTAATATCTTAAAAAATATAAACTAAAATACCTAAATTAAGAATAAATAAATCTTAAAGAGGATACTACTAAGGTCCCTCTATATAGTAAGCTTACTATACAGTATTATAGCTACTTCAGCTAGAAAGCTAGCTATATAATCACTATTATCTAAAACCTTAGACCCTCTTTAAAAAGTCTAGATTTAAGGTGATTTATTATTTAATTCTCTCTTTAATTACAGTATTAAGTATCTAACTCTCATACGTAAGTAATAAGTATATATAATAATAGTATAAGAATAGGTAATTTTTACTACACTTAAGAGAGTATAAAGATCTATCTAAGCTATTAAAATATCTCTTGCCACCTCAAAAGTTCAAGCTACTATCTATAGCCTCTAAGGTAGTATTAAATACTCTATAGCTAATTTTACCTTAATAGAGGGCTTCAGGAAGCTACTATATAGCCTCTATAATAGCTAAAATAACTTCATTCAGTAGTATTATATCTAATTGACTGTAGACTGTTAGTATATAGCTTTAGGTATATAATTTGATTAGTAAGTAAGCTAGGGAGAATATAAGATTGTTAACCTAAAGCATCTCTATAATAGAGGGAGTATAGCTAACTATTTAAACTTTATATATAGTATCTTACCACTTCTGAAATTACATTTCAGTTAATATCCTTATAGTAAGGTGCTTAATCTTAGGGGACTAAAATATATTATAATATATAGTAGCTACTTACTGGAGATAGAGATTATTTATAATACTAAAGTAGTTATAGAGGTTTATTAACTATATAGTAAGGTCCTCCTCTATATTATAACACTAATAGTTAAGTATATTATTAATATACTTATAGATTTAAGATAATATATAGGCTCAATTTAACTACTTATATTTATACTCTCAAATCCTTATATTATAGAAGATATAGATAACTATATAGATTTTCAGGCTTTTCTTTATAAAGTCTATAGTATTCTGAATGTAAACCTATTTAGAAGCTTTAAGTGGAAGTTAAAACTCCTTAGGGTAAGTTTACTCTATAGAGGTAGATTTATTAAGAATACTAGAGGGGGTTAAGGTCTCTAGAATATTTATTTCAGGCGTTACAGTAGGTATCTTACCCTTCTTCGCCTTAGGAAAGTTATATATAAGGAGCTCTTAAGAGGCTACTAAAAGGAGGCTTTTTTAAGTATCCAATTTAGGGTTAAGGTAGTCCTATAGGTTGTAAGCTTTAGCTTCCACCTTGAAGAAGTTATATTAAGTAATCTACTGGTTAGCTTCCTTAAGTATTAATATAGGGGTGTTTTTAGTAGATATCTTAGCGTTTGAGATACGTAAAATTGTCGTAATATGTGCTTTTTGGCCTGGTAGCTCTTCAGTATTGTGAGACTCTTAATTATTGCACGTAATTAGGAGGCAAAATCTGGTGTATATTGTGTGTCCCTAAATGTGGCCACACGCACTGCGCGAGGCTCTATTTTGACTGGGTTAAGTAGGGCGAGGCCCGTGGAGACGCCATGAGTGCCTGAGGCTCGAATGGTGTAAACTCTGCCGCTCGAACGCGTTATTTCTGACACGAACCCTAGACTATTGGGGTGACTTATTATATATGAAGGGCTGGCTCCGACTGGGGGGTGTAGTATTGTAGCTAATAACGTCTCAGCCTTCAGTACCTATATACGCGGGCGCGCGCATACGAACAGTACTACTAATTGAGCCACATCGTCAAAAGGTACGTAACAACAAGTCGTCCACTTATTGTCTGGCTGCACTTAAGTAGGGTGTTCTATAGCGTGTTCCGTATGGGGCTGGCTCGTAACACTTCTAAATAGTTAAAACCTAGCTTTAGGTTTTAATAGCTAAACTATTCTTAATTTTCCTATATAAAATAGAAGTATTTATTTAATTAGAAGGGGAGAGTATGAATTTAGGAAAATATACTAAAAAATAAAAATAATTAGAAAGTTAGTTTCTATTTATATTTATAGATTTATTATATATCTGCTGTTTTCTTTATTTTAGTATTGTCTTTATATTTCTAGACCTTAACTGAAAGTTTCCTGCTAAGAAATTATAGTTTCTTACTATATTTTAATATCTTTTTAGATTTAAGAAAGTAGCTTATCTTAAGGAAGCTAGAGAGGAAGCTTTTATATAAAGATATAGATAGTATATATAAATATAGTATTAGGAATATTATAGATTTTCTTTTCCTTAGGAAAAATAATATTAAGAAGGTAAAAGAAATTAAGGTAGATTAGCTCTACTATTTTAGTTTTCTTAAAGTTTTAAGGAATTTTAGATTTAGATATAGGGAGGCTATTATATTACCTACCTAGCCAATTAGTATTATTAGGATATATATAGCTATACTTTTATTACTGTTAGATTTTAAGATATTTCAAATTATAGGTTTCTTAAGTTTTATTAAAGACGTAGTTAGTATAAGATATTTTTGAAGGAAAATATACTTAAAATAGAATTTACAAACTTAAAAGCTAATTTTATTATTATATATAGTATAAACTTACTTCTTATAGTATCTATAAGATATTATATTTTAAGTATTATACCTCTGGATAAGGAAGCTATATGTAGTAGCTAGTTAACTAAGAATCTTTTAAGCTTATAAGATTTCAGGAAGGATAATATTCTAGTGAATATAAATTTAATAATAAAATATAAATATTCCTATAGTATATAAATAAACTTTCTTATAATTCTTATAGGTTATAAGAATATATTAAAATATTATTTATATAACTTAGGAATTCTTATTAAGCTGAAGCTTAGATAAATATATAACCTTAAAGTATTTATTCTGAGATAGAATAAGATATAGTAATATAAAACTAGTAATTACCTAATAATTAGTTAGCTTATAAGGAAATACTAAGTAAGTAGAAAACTTAATATTAGCTTATCTAATAGAATTATAATCTATAGATATATACTACTTACTAGTTTCTAAAAATAGAGTAGCTAATAGTATAAATTCTATAGAGAATACTTAGTTCCCTAAGTTTATATAAGTAAGGACCATTAATATTTTTACCTAGAATAAGGTAATTATACTAAAATATAATAGAAGAAAGTTAATTATAGATAAAATAAAGTGAAGGTTAGAAAGTTCTAAATAAGAAAGAGAGATTAAGTAGGTAAGAATTAGAGGAGATATTTTTATACTTTTTACTATAGTGAATATATAGTTATAGCTAGTAAGTTACTGAAAACTAAGCTAATTATAAGGAAGAAATTCTTTTATCTAAAAGGAAGATAATATCTCTTAAGTAAATTAATTAAAAGCTATATATTTACAGACTTATAGGCTATTGAACTAGATATTTTCACACTCTAATAAGATTTTAACTTTCTCTCTCTTAATATTAATATTAATATTCTGAATTTTCTAAACTTACTGAGATATCTACTTAAATAAATACTTCTATTATTATAGACTTTATTAATCTTACAGTTTAAACCTGCAAATTATCCTTATATTATCCTCTTAATCTTTTTTCTAGCTTTTATTTACCTAGTAACAGCTTTCCTTTATAATATTATAAGCTTAATAAAGTTACCTACCTTTAATAATATCGATATTTTAGATATTAATTAATACTGCTAGTAACTTATAAAGCTTAAAGCTTTCTACCTACTTTTAGATCTAAAGGTTATAATAAAGCTACTACTAATAATATCTTCTAGAAGTTAGTTTTATTAAGAGTATCTAAGGAACTATAATAATTAGCTTTCTTTTTAAGTTAGTATTTATAAAGAATAGCCTACTAACCTTAATATTAACAATAAATTACTACTAGCTAAATTTACTTACTAGCTTAAATTAGGAAATATTATAGTAATAGAGTTTTTGCTGTATTATATCTCATTAATAGTCATTTAGGATAACTATATTATAAATATAGATAAGCGTTTAGATTACCTTCCTGGTCTCTATAACTTTCTTAGCTAGATTAAGTAATAGGAAGAACTAATTTAGAATATTTAGAGTGTAGACTTTATCTAGATAATATAAGACTATATAGTAGATATTTCAGTTTTGTCGGTTTAACTGGTATAGCTAACTGGCTACCTCGTAGGCTATACCTTATAGCCTACTATACTATAGCTACGTCGGGTAAATAGTAAGGCTATATAGTCTATATAGGCTATACTTATAGCCTCTAGATCTATATACGTAGCTCTATAGGCTATACACTATAAATATTAATATCTTTAACCCTATTAGTATACTATATTTAATAATATATATAATATACTTTCCCCTAGTGAAACTAATACTAATTAGTAGTTAACCTCACAGTAGCCTTAAGCTACACACTTTAGACTCTGAGGTTATTTATAGATCAGTAAGATTCTTATTCAGATAGAAATAAAAGATAGAGATTATTAAGTTTAACTTAAAGTAAGATTATTAATTTCCTAATCTATTTAGATATTCCTAATATAACTTCTCGCCTAACTTAAGGTAAAGTGACGTTTTATTAGGAGGATATACTAATATATCTTAATTCTGGTAGCTAGATACCTACTTATACTTAAGATACCTGTGATAATATCCTAGGTGTACTTCACGTTGGGTGCGTTCAGCGGACGCATGAGGCTATCGCTAACCTCTCGAGGTGAGGCCTCGCCCTTATCTACAGTCTCCCCATTACTCTCGGAGGCTTCCTGAGGCAAGATCCCACGCCCTCTCCCACAGCCCTCGAGGCTCCCTGAGGGCCATACGACAAAAGCCCTCTCCTATAGCCTCCACGCTACTCTCGGAGGCTCCCTGAGGGCTACACACGATAAAAGCCCTCTCCTATAACCTCCGCCATGCTACTCTTGGAGGCTTCCTGAGGGCTATATGACAAACGTACGCCCTCTCCTACAGCCTCCATACTACTCTTGGAGGCTCCCTGAGGGCTATGCGATAAATACTCTCTTCTACAGCCTCCGCATGCTACTCTTGGAGGCTTCCTGAGGGCTATACGACAAACCCCCTCTCCTACAGCCTCTATATTCCTCTTGGAGGCTCCCTGAGGGTTATATAATAAACGCCCTCCCACGGCCTCCGCATGTTACTCTTGGAGGCTCCCTGAGGCCTACGGCAAATACCTTCTCTTATAGTCTCTCCAGTAATAACCTCAAGAGACTGCTAGAGGGCTATATAGCCTTGCTACTCTCTCGAGGTAAGGCCTATAGCAACGTCACCTCCACTTAAGGTGGCGTAGCCTATAGCCTTTACATAGTCTCTAATAATAATAACCTCGGAGACTACTAGAAAGCTATATAATGTTACTACCCTCTCGAGGCAATATTATAGACCTACGTTCTCTCGTATGGTCTCTAGCGATAACTTTAGAGACTGCTAGGGGGCTATATAGTAATACCGCTAACTACTCTAGGTAGTGTGGCTTATAGTCCTCACGTGGTCTCTCGTGGAGACTGCTAGAGGGTATACGACGTTGCTACCCTCCCGAGGTAATATTATAGATCTCTCTGAATATTCTCATAGTTTTAGCTTTACAGCTTTATAGCTTTATAGCTTTATAGCTTTATAGCTTTATAGCTTTATAGCTTCACAACTTTACAGCTTTATAACTTTATAGCCTTACAGTCTTACAGTCTCACAGCTTCACAGCTTTATAGCTCTATAGCTTTATAGCCTTACAGCTTCACAACTTTACAGCTTTATGGCTTTATAGCTTTACGTTACCTCTAGGTGCCATAAGGATTTTAACCACACAGGGATTAAAAACAGCCTCTTTTACTAAAGGCAAACTTCTTAAACGGGGCTCTATACTTTTTTGATCTCTAATATTCACTTAAAGAGATCTCAGTAATTATTATAATTACTATAATTATATAGAGGGGTGAATAGGTAATATTTTCAGAGATAAAAGAAGGCTATCTAAAAAGAGGGTATTTAGTATATAGATATTTAGGTATTTTTATCTCGGAGCGAAGCGAGGAGGGCGTAGCGTTAGTGTAGCCCGACGAGTGTAGTGAAGGAAGTTCAGGGCTCAAAATGCTAAAGCTCGGACGTTTTTTCGTTGTGTGTGAGTGTGTATTGTTTCTTGCGGAGTGGTTAGAATTATTATTAGAGTTTACGTTATACTGCATCTGTGATAATTGTAGGCTAACTGTTATATGATAATTACCTTATAATTGTCTATATATTAATATCTATTTTATACTTATATACTTTCCACTCTAATAACTTCTAATAGTTAGGTATGCTATATGTTACAGAATTATATGCTATATAAGATGCTATATCTGGAGAATTATATTCACTGTGTAGTAATTAGTTATTAATGGTTATAGTAAGTAATTGCTACTCTTGCTATAGGAAGTAATGCTACTAAATTATATTTAAGCTGATAGGATAATTGTAATTATATTATAATTATTACTAATTAATCTAATTTTTGTAGTGATAATTGTTCTATAATTATTAATATGTAATTGTTATTTGTAGTGATAATTGCTCTGTAATTGTTAATATGTAATTATTAATATTAATTGAAATTATTTATTTTACTCTATAGTTGATTACTAAGAAATAGCTACCTTATTCATGTATAGTTATTTTATGAAAATAATAATTTTTTACTAAATTTACTGCTATCTTTTTATATAATAGTAATGTAAAATAGATTTAACTTGTTATTATTAGTAATAAATACTATAGAAGCTACTGTTATATTGCTATTTTTACTTACTGGTAGATTAGTGTTATTACCTGCTGGTTCTAGTGAGATTTGTAGACCTCTATATACTAAGTTACTTACTACTAAAACCTGTCGCAACTGTTGAAAATCTATGTAGATTGACTAATTTTGGAGCTTGAAGAAGGATGTTATAACTTTGATAGTTAATTATTTTAATTATTATTATAGTTACTCTTATAATATAAATAATAAGTGACTTTTATGCTGGATATAGTTAACTTTCAATAGTGAATGCCTGCTAGATATCCTAATAATTATCTTTTGAATTAAATTATATACTCTTCCTAGCTATAGCTTATATTACCTAGAATATTACTACTGTTAGAAGTTAGGTGTCAGATAATCTGTATTTGATGTAATTATTATATAGTATATCGAGAGGGTATGATACTATTACCTACTCCAGTAAGTAGTAATTTACTTAATAGTGATATAGTTTTATCTACTCTATAGTTTAGTAATCTAATTTTATACTTTTGGTTTAACTATATAAGCTGTAATCTTCCTAGGAGTATGTGATATTATATTAGCTATATTAAAGATCCTGACTAGTGCCTCTGGTATACTTTTAGTATACTAGGTTATAATATTAAGTTGGAAAGGAAGTAGTGTGTCTTAGGCTACTATAAGACTGACTATACTTTATTTTTTAATAACTTCTCTCCAGTAGAATATATATATTATATTTCATATTATATATATACTACTACCTTAGATATACTATTAATAGGATCAGATAGAATTATATTTAATTAAGATCTACTACCTATACTATTTATCCCTCCTGTTAGTTATTATTGTGAGATTACTAATATATTTAATAATTCTTAATTTAGATTTAGTAGTAATCTATCAGTGGATACTATTATTCTAGAAGATACTTACCTTATTGGGAATTTCTACTAAAAGTTAAGTTTCCTTATATGAAGGGCTGGACCTAAGCTTGTTCAACCGGAAGGTGGCGTAAAATACTATTTATTTAGAACTAAGAAGTAAAAGAGAAGCTTCTACAGATATATAGAAAAGTCTGTATATATAATATTATATAGAATCTACTAGAGCTCCACTCAGGCGAGGAAGTTAGCTTCAGATATCTAGATATAACTTTAGCTGGATATCTAGATATAGTTTATAATATTATCCTCCTCCTTTCTAGCTGCTACTTAGCTGGAGGCTATAAATTAGATATTTATTATTATCTATAATTAGCTTATATATTACTTTATACTACTTTAGAGCTATTATATCTATAATAATATTAATAAGCTTCTATATAGAGTTTATATATTTATTCTATTTAATAAAGGTTTCTTATTAGTATTCTCTTTCTACTTAATATATCCTTATAGTAAGAATATTTTTAACTAGCTATTTAACTTCCCTATTATTATCTACTAGTAGTAGTAACTAACTATTAACTATAATTTACCTAGATAGTAAATTAGTAGTAGCTCTCTAGAGTAAATTTACATAAAACTATAGGTAAATAAACTCTAGAGTATCTAACTTTATAATATATAGTGAGAAAGTTTTTACTATTATATACTTATAATATAGCTAAGTTAGTTTTTAGTTTAGCTTTAGTAACTTATAGTTAGATATATTTAACTATATTATTTTACTAACTTAATATTAATCTATAGGAGACTAAATTCTATTCACTTAAACTTCTAACTTCTACTAAGTAGTAGCTATCTCTATATAGATATATATTATTACTAACTATATTCTCTTAACTAACTAGTAAGCTATAATCTCACTATTACTAAATAGTTTTATATACTCTTTAGTAACTAAAATAAAGTTAATATAATATTTATAATCTATAAAGAAAAATATAATCTCTATTATATTATACTACTAATTACAGAAAGCTAACTATATAATAGGTAGTAAGTTATTCTAATTATCCTGAGACGAATAGATAAATACTCTTAAAATTATTTAGATCTCCTAATTATATTATTTTATAATCCTATTAGTCTGTAGGTAGTAATTAGTATTTAATAGATATATAATATCTATTAACCTACAGAATTCCTTCTAGAAGTAACTTACTTAATTAGACCCTCTATTACTTATAATAAAATATAGTATTCTATAGAACCTATAATAGTAACTAAGAAACTACTAAATATATATTTCTACCTCTATTATATCTATCTCTTCTAATATAAAAATCTTACTTAATTAATTAATAATAATTTAGAGATAATAATTACTTTATCTTTTTATAGGAAGTAAATTAGTAATAAAGTTTATTAATAAATTAGAATATAACTAGTTAGATACTAGTAAGAATTTTAGAAATCCCTTTTTAGCTTACCTCTTAATATAAATATCTCTATATATATTATAATTATATATAAATTAGTAAATATTCTATAATTATCCAGATTAGTAAAACTATTAGCTTATAATCTCTAGTATATTATTATACTCTAAATAATCTATAGGGGAGGAATTATATAACTTCTATATTAACCTAATTCTAAACTTATTAAGGAAGCTATTACTCTCTTTACTATCTAATATTTAAAATCTCTCTCTAAAGGTAAGCTATCCTAATATATTAATAGTATACTTAGTAATCTGGATTTTAATATAGAAGTTAGGAGGGAAACTATATTCTCCCTACTAAATTACTATAAAAATCTATTAATATAAAAAGTCTCTCTTAGTAATATAATCTTATATTTCTTACAGATCTAATCTTCCTTTAAAAACCTAGATACTAATAATATCTATATATTCTACTTAAAATTCTATAAGAATAATAATATCTAGAATAATCTATATTACTTATCCCTATTACCTCTTATTATCTTACTCTTTAGAGGTATCCTATTCCCTCTAGGAGAAAATATTAAAAGTTACTACCTAAGTATTTAGCTAGTATTTAAAGTAAAAATTATACTAAAATAACTTCTCTACCTACTAGCTTTACCTCTCTGTAAGCTATTATTTCTTTATAAAATACTTAAGATCCTTATAATTAGTAAGAACCTTAAACTTCCTAACACTCTATAGCTTTACTTTTTATACTTATAAATATTCTAATATTATAAGGAATTCTTTATTATAGATTAAGTAATTAAACTCTATAGGAATTAGACATTAAGAGTAGAAAACTACTAAATACTTCACTCTAACCTTATCAGCTTAACTTAATATACCTCTTAGAGTATACTCCAAATAGTCTATCTCTACTATTATTAGAATATTAAAATTAAATATTTACAGAATTAGTTTTATAATAAAAAATTATTTTAATATAAGGAAAACTTCCTACTACTTCAGTCTTCAGTCAAAAAAAACTAACTTCTAAGTTAAATAATTTAAAAGCTTTATAATAATATTATACTAAAATATAAAAACCTTATAATAATTTATAAACCTAAAGAAACTATAAATACTCTTCAGTAAACTAAGAGGAAGCTAGTAAGTAATAACTTCTAACTTCTTAAGATTATAAAAGAAGCTTTTTCTAGCTATTATAATATACTTAATATACTTAACTATAGTAACTAAAAATTTACATTTCTTAGGATCTAACTTAAAACCTATATTAGTAAGGTAGCTAAATACCTAATAGATTTTCTCTTTATACTCCTTTTATAAGCTATTAATATAAATAAGGATATTATTAATATATACTATAATAAAATTATCTAGAAACTATTATAGATAGCTATTAATATACTATTAAAATATAATAGAGGTATTAGTCAGTCTAAAGAAATATACTATCTATTTAAAAAAACTATAATATATCTAAAAAACTATTTTCTACTAATCTATTTTATTAATTCTAATCTTATAAAATATAATAATAATATTAAACTTAATATACCAGTAAGTAGTAGTAACCCTCTAGAGGGTTTCTAATATAAAGAGGAGGAAATAATAATTCTTCTTTATAATTACATTAAAAGCTCTATAATTTATATAGAAATATATTCCTCTATCTAACTTTCTTATAAAGAAGACTAAGATACTAATAGAGAAACTACTTACTTTAATAAATTCCTTATTAAGTAAATCTTCTAGAGTTTTCTTAAATACTAAAAGTTCCTTCTATAATATACTATAAAGGGATCCCTATAGGAGATCTAATTTCTATTCCTTATTATTAGAAATTAATAAAATATAGTAGTTTATCTCTAGTTAGCTAGAAAGTAGCTAATATATTAAATCTAAATAGAAAAAATTTAGAAATTCCTTTAAGATATTTATAAAAATATAATCTTTTAAGTCTACTTCTACTTTTAAAGTTAATATTTTCTTAATATCTACTAAACTAATAGATATAACCTAGTAGGAACTTAATACCTCACTAGTATACCACACAGTATACTAATAGATAAATACAAATAAATTAGCATTCAGTAGTTAAGCTAACTAGATCTCCTTAAGCTATATTAACTTATCTTAATATTCTAAATATATTATTATATTATCCTTCCTATATATTATCTATTAGGCTTCAGTATTATAAATAATATAATTATCCTCTATTTATAGCTACCTAAAATATAAAAGTAATTATAGATTCTCTATAATATAAATATAAATTTTCTATATATAACTACTAACTTCTAAAGTTAGAATAACTACCTCCTAAATGTTACTAAGTAATAACTTAGTAATATATCTTCTTATCTATCTCTTTAACTTATTAACTAGTAGGAAATAAAGTTTCTTTATAAAGAAAATATTAATAATAATATAAATATTATAATTTATATTAATAAGTATATTAATAAAGTAACTTCTATTAATTCTAGCTTAAATAGTAGCTGACTACTAGTTACTTACTTATTCTTTTTCCTATTATTTTCTCTATTTTATTACTTCTATCTTAATTAGCTTTAGAGTCTAACTTTACTCTAGAGTTACTTTTTTCCTGAATCCTTATTATTACTAAGTGGAGTAATATTATCCCCCTAGTTATCCCTAGTATAATCTAGAGTAGTTATAACTTTTATAATCTTTATATTAATTTTCTTATACTTTCAGGCTCTATAGTTTCTATAGATATAATCTTTCTTATTATACTTAAAGTATCAGTAAGTATCTTAGTGGTCTTTAGAGTGTTCCTTAGAAGTAGAAGAGAAGCTACTAAAGTTTTAATATTATTATTACTTCTTAACTACTCTAGTTATTATAATATTATCCTCTATATTATAAGTAATAGATCTCCAGTAGAGTAGCTAGTAGTATACTAATAACCTCTTTATATATTTAAGCTTCTAAGTTATATTTTAAACTTTAAATAACTAAAATCTATATTCTATAGGAAGGTTAACTATAATAAGTAACTTCTTAAAGTAAAAAAGTAAAGTAGCCTCTAGTAGGAAAATCTAAACTATATCTAACTATATATACCCTCTAGTATCAGCTATAAGTTTTTTAAATTAAGATAGAAAAGTAGTTAGATATTTATTTTCCTTCTATCTGAAACTTTATAACTAAATAATAATATAAAGCTAACTATTAGAATCTAGGTAAATTCTATCTAGATAACCTATAAAATTATTTAAATTATAGAAGTTCTCTAGCTTTCCTACTATATAGAAAGTTTTAATTACTTACTAAAAATTAGAGTCTAAATAAAAGTAAATTAGATATTAGTATTCTTAATTACTATTGAAAAAATAGTAATTAATCTTAAGCTTAATCTTTATCTATTAGGCTTACACTTAGTATTCTTTCTACTTACCTAAAAACTTTAGAGGTAGGGAAAGAAGCTTCCTCTAGTAATTAGCTACTAGTAGGGGTATAGTAATATTATTAACCCTAAAAGCTATCATCCTAATAGATATTATTCTGGGGGTTACTAGAGTATCTTGGTGTAAGCTAGAGGTATTTATTACAGTAGCTACCTAAGGGTTACTACTTACTATAGTATCTTATTTTGCTAATTTATATAAAAACTTATTAATCTTTTAGTAGATTGAGCTTAAAATATATTATAACTACTACTAAAGTAGTTTACTTATAAGGTTACTACTTATAAAAGTATCCTGGGGGGCTTTAGTACTCTCTATCGTTCTTTATATTAATTACCTATTATATAGTATTATATCTTAGGAGCTACATTTAACTAGATTATATATTTAACTAGTAGGAAGCTATACTCTACCTAGTATTATCTATATAGTAAATAAAACTAAGTTCTAAATATATAAAAAGCTAGATCTAGACTTATTTAACTAGAAGGTAGTATAAAATACTGTTTATTTAGAACTAAGGAGTAAAAAAGAAACCTTCACAGGTGTATAGAAAAGTCTGTATATATAATACTATATAGGGCCCACTGGAGCCCCACCCGGGCGAGGGGGTTAGCTTCAGATACCTAGGTATAGTCCTAACTGGACATCCAGACATAGCCTATAACACCTTACTATAGATATTTATATTTACTATAATTAGAGCTAATTTAGTATAGAATTAGAGACTAATACTATTTATAGATTATACTAAAACTATAATTTTAATAAACAAATTTACTTCTTTACTACTGAAAATAATCTTTCCTTTAGTAATATTTCTATAAACTTCCCTAATATAATATTTATTAAAGAGATACTAATTATTTAGATTCACTATTATATTAATCTCTACTAAGTTTAAGGTATCTAGTATACCTATAAGGGATATACTATTAACTTTATATATAATATTACTAAGGTCTATAATTAACCACTATTATTACTAAGAAACCTTAATATTATTATACTATACCCTAAGGATACTAATTAAAATCCTTATCTTCAGTATTAATTCTACCGTAAGTTCTATATTTAGAAGTATATTATTTGAATCTAGCTTAATTATTTACTTACTAACTATTCTGGCTATACTGATATTACTATTAATAATAATAACCTTAGTAGTTTACTAGATAATACTATTATAATAGATAATATTATAAATATAACTATTAACTCTTCTAATAAACTAAATAATCTAGACGCTATAGTTAAGCTAAAGGAAGGTATTAAGGATGTTATAATGCCTGGTGTGGTACTAGATATTAAGGATATTAAATATCTCTACTGTAAGATTACTCTGGATAGTAGATATTAATAGTATTATATTAAGATACTAATAATCTGAATGATACCTCTTAATGATCTGAATAAGTTATAGGTATTATTTTCACTTATATTCCTAAGCTTATTTCTAAATAACTAGGGGAGTTTATTTAGTTATATTAAAGATTTATTGACTACCTGATATACACTTAGTATACTATGAAGTATAAATCTAGCTATTTTACTTATTATTTATGTTTCTGATTTATGGTTTTTAACACCTAGCAGTAAATAAAAGCTAATGGTTAAAGTATGTTTTTTGCTAAGTATACTGGCTGTAAGAATATGATAATTAAGGATCTCTATAGTATTTTTGCAGATAATACTTCTGAATCTAGAGTAATATTAAATTTAGTTATTTATTATATGGATATTCTAACTAGTATATAGCTATACTGGTAAGTAAAGCGAAATTAACTTGAGGTATATATCTATATACTTAGGCGCCTATCTATATTTATAATATTTAGTGCTGCTAATTATTATTAGTATTATCTCTAGAAATATACATCTTGATTTAATGAGTGGTTAGCTGTCTCTTCTTATTAATAAATATATATAGCTAAGTAGAATCTTTACAATCATCCTTATATTACTATATACTTTTTTATATATTATAAGGAACTTTTTCTACAGGAAGTCTTAAAAAGAAGTTTAATATTATTAACTTATAGTACTAATTTGTGTTTTAAGGCTGTGGTAGTATTTATAATTATAGTTTCTACTAGTGTTATAATATTTCTGCTACTAATATAAGTATTATTTCTCTTTAGTGTGATTTTACTTATATATAGGGAGGTTATATTATAGCTATTAATTTTAAGTCTAACTGAATTTTTAATATTCAGAATGAAGCTAATCTGTTGAGTATCTTAGGTAACCTGCTGCTTCTTACAGACTTTAACTTTTTTTTCTGTGTAGTGAATTATGTATAGCGTTATAAATATACTGTATATTGCTAGTGTAAGCTTAAGAGCAGAGATGAGATAAGCTGCTAGTTTCACTACCTGTATGTTTTTGAGGCTAAGCTATCTATAACTAACTAACTTAACTTTAACTATTCATTTTTCAGCCTTGAGTGTAATGACTTAATATTAAACCCTTTTAATGCTGCGATTACTATAGCTTAGCTAGCTAATACTAACTTCTCTCTCTATATAAGTTTTATGGCTGTAATCTAGTATATTATTAAGTATTACAGTAAAGCTGAAGTAAAAACATAAATATATAAGGAGCTTACTGGCTCTCTTTTAGTAAATATTAATACTAGGTTATTTTGTATCTCCTTTGTAGCTAAGATGATGAATAAGCTTATTATAGAGTGGGATTGGAGAGTATAGGAGGTTTGCTATATCCTCTTAACTGAGCTACTAGTAAAATATATCTGGAATATTATGGTAGTAGACTATTATGACTCTTATTAAACTAATATTACTTCTTATATTATTACTGAGGGCTAGGTGTATGCCTAGTGATTTATATTTTAGAAATATATTTAGTAGCTTAATGAAGAACCTTTTATTAATATGATATATCTCTTCTTTATTTGGAATATTGATATAGCCTGTAGTCTCTGGTGTTAATTCCCTTGGGTGAAGCTTTGTGTTATTGACTTTTTCTTCTGTTTTAAATAGAGTAATGAGGATATATATAAAGATTATTATTGTGTGAAGATGATGTTGAATTATTTATAGTGAGAGTTGGATAAACTTCTTATTATCGAAAATGAGAGATATATAATATTCTGTAAAGTATATAAATTTTACTTATAATGCTATAAGTGATATTCTACTGATTTTTATGATTTGTTTAAGGAGGAAGAGATTATTAATGAGTTTATGGATAATAAAGTAGATAACTGGATATATAATACTGGTTAGTAAGAGTTTACTGGAGAGTTTCTAAATTGCCTTATTGAGATAGAGAATATTGAGAAGCTTGGGAATTATGATATTAATATTTAGTATAACTGGTTTCTTTATGTTAGTTAGTATGCTAATACCTTAATAGTATTGGATTTCTGGCGCTTAGTTAAAACCACTTATAGTAGCTTCCCTCTTAATATAGAGAGTAACTTTACTAAGGTAGATATTAATAATCTTAATATTTAATAATATTAGATTTATGATTTAGTTAGTATTTACTATATTTGCTTCCTTGAAGGCTATAATCTAGTATAGTTTTTGCTTTATATTAATAGTAAGGGGGTATAGGTAAGTTTTACGTTATTTACCTCTTATATAATTGTTTGAGGATAATAGTGGAGGGATATTGTGATCCTATGATAATTATAGCGTTAACTGGGGTTACAGTAAATGGTATTAGCGGATTAATTTTATATAATATAAAAATTATATTTATAAATTAAAAGTGTTTTAGAACTATATTAATTATATATAACTATTATTACTAGATAATACTATTTTTGTATTTTCTTTAACTATTATAATATATTATTATGGACGTAGGTAGTATAGATAAATATCAAGTATTTATTACTATCTAATTAACGCTCGCTAGAATAATAATAATAACTATAGCCCCCTCTAAGCGTAAAGTTTAGTAGCTGAAAAAACTTTTTGATATCTATAATATGCCTGATTATAATAACGGTATTATTATCTTTTCCTATGATATTATATTATATCATAATAACTACTAATATATTAATCTAGAGTTTTCACTCTCTTTTACTTCTACTGTATCTACTTCCACTTCTGTTCCTATTCTAACTAATGATAATAATGATAAGGAAGAGGATAAGGATATAGTTAATATTTCTAAGAGTATGTATATAGTTTATTCACTTATTTAAGTTCTTACTAATATCTATGTTGAAGATACTGGCGACTATATTAAGAAGAACCTCATATTTATATTTACTAAGTTAGCGACTGGTGTAGTCTGGAAGTTTTCTGCTTTCCCTATAAAGTGGAAGCTTATTATGAATCTTTATATTTATGGTATCTTCACTACTAATAAGGTTTAGAATATTACTGCTACTATAGTCTAGGTAGTTAGTGATGTGGCAATAGAGCTTTACACCTGGTGCGTTAAGTATTATAGTTTTTGGGTTAAATATATTATTTCTCCTGTTAGCTGAGTTAAGAAGATATCCTCTAGTGTTTATACTAATTATTAATATAATAGTTAGGATAGTAAGTATTTCTTTTAGGGTATATATAATTATCTTATGATTATTATTATAGCTATAGTGATAATTGTCTACTAATTGTTATATTTACTAATCATTATATATTAGTTGCTACTAAGAATAAGTCTTTTCTAGTGTTTATTTCTGCTGCACTTCCCTCCACTCTAGCTGCAGCTTTTACTCTAGTTACCCCTACTCTAATTTTTAGTTACTTCTATCTACTTACTTCTATAACTCAAGATATTAAGAAGCTGAAGGAGGAATATTTAGTAATAAATGATACTGAGCTTGTGAGAGTTAAGGCTGTATTTAATATATGTAAGACTGTAGTGGTATTAGCTTACTTTAAGTGAGAGAATATTATAGCTTAGCTCTTTAGGGATTTCTATAGTACTAAGGAGAATAAGGATAAGGATAAGGATAAAGATAATGCTAATCTGTCGTTTGTGGGAGATGCTTTCAATCTGCTCTAGATAAGTTGCAGCTTAAGCTACTTTAATTAAATATTCTAAACTCTACTTTCTACTATTAATAAATTTACTGTAATTGAAAACTTAAAATAAATATATTATTACTAGCTCAGAACGTCTTAAGTAATTATCTATATATAAGAGAAGTTATTATATAATAGTTATTAAGTAATTATTTTTTAATAATAGGAATAATTATAAGATAATTATTCACTAAAGTGATAATTCTCTAATATTATATTTTACTGATAATAATCATTTACTACTTATTCATTTATTACTAAGTTATATAAAAATAATATAAAAAGTAATTTAGTTAGGGTAAACTAGCTAAGTTTTTAAGGAGATATATAATATTATTAAAAAGTATTTAAGATTCTAGTAGTTACCTAATTTAGAGATTAATAGATATAAGTAAGGTTTTTAAATCTAAGTGACTAGCTATATAAATCTGGGAATCTATTTAGTTATAGTCTGAATAGATAGAGACTAAAAGAAAGAGTAGAAGTAAATATTAGAGTCTATAATTTATAAGACTATAAAACTATATTTATTATAAGATTTGAATTTTAGACCTCTATAGTTAAGTGTAATTACTATCTAAAACTTAATATAGTTAGAAGGTATACTTTAACTAGTTTAGCTAAGGAGTTTATTTTAATAGATACTAGCTGTAATAGGAAATTAACTATCTATATAAGTGGATCTGAGTAGGTTGGAAAGTATATAGTAATTATAAGTTAATTACTTAACCTGATAATTAACTAATAATTGTAACAGTGTAATAGTTATATACTGTAGGGTATATTATATTATTATATTCTATTACTGATGGATGTTAGATATCTACTGCTAGCTGGTTAGATTAATTAATCCTTCGCTTCGCTCTAGGTAGTTTTACTAATAGGTATCCCCCAGATTTTCCTTTAGTATCTAAAGTTTTAGTATATAGATCTTAATATTACTATAGTATAAATAAAAAGTTACTAGTGTTAGTTTAATTAGTATAGTTAACTAGCTACTTTGTAGGCTATACCTTATAGTCTACTATACTATAGCTATATTAGGTAAATAGTAAGACTATATAGTCTATATAGATTATACCTATAGCCTCTAGATCTATATGTGTGGCCCCATAGGCTACGCACTATGAATATTAACATCTTCAACCCTATCAGTATACTGTACGTAATAACATATACAACATGCCTTCCCCTAGTGAAACTAATAAGTTTACTATATTAAAGCTAATAGTTATTAGAGTTATAGCTATTTTGCTATTACTTTTTTTATTCCAAACATTCTGTATTAGGTAAATAAGGGTTAAGTATTCTACTTTATTCTTATAACCTCATATTTTCTATTTATTCTAGTAAATTAATTATTAGAGTTTAGATTATATAATCTATATAAATTACACTCTAAATTGGGAGAACTTTAATACTAGAAATTTGATAAATGGAATATATAGTTGCTTATATATTAACAGCTTCCGTTTATCTATTTAATATAAGATTAATATTTCTGAAAATAAACTCTACTCAATAGATATACCTAGAAGCTTCCTACATTTAGTAGAATCAGAACTTTCTATCTTTATTACTATTTCTACTAATATTAATACTATTTTCAGATATTATTCTGAATTTTCTATTCTTCTGTAATTTATTAAGTGTTCATTTCCCTTAACCTATTTACGAATCTTCTATACTAGTTCAATAATAATAACCTTTAGGCAGTAGTAATTTAGTATGGTAACAAATATAAGTGAAAGTAATTTATTATTCTGCTTTTCCTCTATACGTAAGGTAGCATTTTAATATAAATAGAGTTTCATGTAAACTAATAATAAGATTATATATATAGTATTATAATATATAATAGTCTAATAAGTAAGGTGAGGGGAAGTTTATTTGAGTATTAATATTTATAAATCTATATATAGAAGGCGGTAAAGCTAAGCTTTAATGTTTTATAGCTAGATACACTCATATTATATTAACCTCCAGCTACTCTAAATAAACTTTCCTAATACTTCTTTTAAACTAAATGTAAAAAGTTTTTACTACCAGTCGAATTCCATTTAGAGGCTATAATTATAATAGTGTACCGACTACTTAGTAAAAGAAACTTACTTAAGAGTTTCACTTAGCTATACTTAGTAACTTTATACTAATATGAAATAAAGTCATATAGAATAAATGAAATATAAAAAATTACCAGAATAATAAAGTTAATACAAATAAGTAAATATAGTGACTTTGAAATAATCTAACTAAGTATTTTGATATTACTTTAGTTCAAATAACTATATTAATAGCTATACTAATACTGATTCTAGTATTAGGTTTCATTTCAGTAAATGAAATGCAACTAACACTAGAATTCTCTCAAGGATATTGATAAAACCTATAGCTACTTATTACGCTTAATGTCTTATTAAAGTTAGTCTGTAATATAATCTGGTATACTATCTATAGTGATAAGTGTTACGATTCGTTGGAACTATAGAATTAAGGAACCACCCTGCAGGGTATCCGGCAGCTATAGGACTTTAATATACAAAATAATATAAGAATATAGGGAACCTTACTTAGTATGAAAGAACTATAACATAAGTTATATAATAATAAGAAGACCTAACTAATTATAAGTAGTTTATATATTAGAATCAATATACTAAGAGTAGTTTACACTAATAACTAACTTGAGAATATTAGTTTCTAGAAATTAGAATTTATATACAGAATAAGCTTAAGTTCACTTAAGGTTAAACCTTTATAGCTTTTAAGTAATTAACTTTATAATTATCCTTAAATACTTCTAACCTTATTTTATTAATTACTTCTTAAACTTATATCTAATTACTATAAGTTCTGAAAACTGAATCTTATTAGTATAATAATAATATTATTACCTATATATTATAGCCTTAACTTACTACTAATAAACCTACCTCTACTAAACTTAAGGGTAACTATAATATTTTAATTACTTTCATTTAGTAAGTTAACTTTATAATATCTACTTAATAATATTTAGAAATCAATATTACTATATCTACTTAATACTAAACTGCTTCCACTTCCTCCAGTTTTTAGAAAATACCCCCTAAAGGTAAATAACTTATTAAGCCTTTAGACTAGAAAATAAAACATATTAAACCCTCTAGTAATAAAGAAGATAATATTACTGGATTTATATAATAGCTTCAGAAAACTAATACAAATATAGCTAAAATATAGGAGATTATTAATAATAACGTTAAAGAAATTACCTAACTTTAGTAAAATCTCTATAATAATCTAAATTAGTAGTAACTTCTTACTTTTTAGTAGGAGATTAATATTCTTTATACTGCTACTAATTTTATTTAGACTTTAGTTAAATTACGTAAGAAACTTTAACTTAATTTACCTTAGGTTTCTAATAGAACTTCCAGATACCTTATAGAATTTATTACTTAAGTTAAAACCTATTATTAGTTTTATATTTCAGTTTAAAGAATAAAGCTAAATAAATTACTTATACCACCTTATTCTCTAAAGAAAAAGCTTTTATATAGTTTAAATCTTATCTTACTAACTTTCTTACTTATAAATAAAATAATTTTAAGTTAGAAACTTAGTATAAAAGGCTGAACTTAAGCTTATTTAACTAGAAGGTAGTATAAAATACTATTTATTTAGAACTAAGGAGTAAAAGAGAAGCCTTTATAGGTGTATAGAAAAGTCTGTATATATAGTATTATATGGAGCCTACTGGGGCCCCACTCGGGCGAGGGGGTTAGCTTTAGATACTTAGGTACAGCTCTGGCTGGATATCCAGATATAGTCTGTAATATTACCTCCCTCCTCTCCAGCCGCCGTCCGGCTGGAGGCTATAAGCTGGGTCTCTATTATTATCTATAATCAGCCTATATATTATTTTATACTACTCTAGGGCTACTATATCTATAATAATATCGATAGGCTTCTATATAGAGTTTATATATTCTTCCTATTTAATAAGAGCTTCTTATTAGTATCCTCTTCCTACTTAATATATCCTTATAGTAAAAATACTTTTAACTAGCTATTTAACCTCCCTATTATTATCTACTAGTAGTAGTAGCTAGCTATTAACTATAACTTACCTAGGTAGTAGATTAGTAGTAACTCTCTAGAGTAAATTTATATAAAACTATAAGTAAATAGACCCTAGAGTATCCAGCTTTATAATATACAGTAAGAGGATCTTCACTACTATATACTTATAGTATAACTAGACTAGCTTTCAGCTTAGCCTTAGTAACTTATAGTTAGATATATTTAACTATATCTTATTACTAACTTAATATTAATCTGCAGGAAACTAAATCCTATTCACCTAAACTTCTAACCTCTACTAGGTAGTAGCTATCTCTATATAAATATATATTGTTACTAACTATATTCTCTCAACTAGCTAGTAAACTATAGTTTTATTACTACTAAATAGTTCTATATACTCCTCAGTAACCAGAATAAAATTAATATAATATCTATAATCTATAAAGAAAGATATAGTCTCTATCATACTATATTACTAATTACAGAAAGCTAACTATATAATAGATAGTAAGTTACTTTAGTTATCTTAAAACCAGTAGATAAATATCCTTAAAACCACTTAGATCTCCTAGTTATATTATTCTATAATCCTATCAGTCTGCAGGTAGTAATTAATATTTAATGGGTATATAATACTTATTAACCTATAGAATTCCTTCCAGAAGTAACTTACCCAGTTAGACTCGCTATTACTTATAATAGAATATAATATTCTATAGAATCTATAGTAGTAACTAAGAAACTATTAAATATATACCTCTATCTCTATTATATCTATCTCCTCTAATATAGAGACCTTACCTAGTAAATTAATAATAACCTAGAAGTAATAGCTATCTTATCTTTTTATAGGAGGTAAATTAGTAATAAAATCTATCAATAGATTAGAATATAAGTAGTTAGATATTAGTAGAAATTTTAGGAATTCTTTCTTAGCTTACCTCTAGATATAAATACTTCTATATATATTATAGTTATATATAAATCAGTAGATACTCTATAACTATCTAGACTAATAGAACTATTAACTTATAATCTCTAATATATTATTATATCCTAAGTAACCTACAGGGGAGGAGTTATATAACTTCTATATTAACCTAATCCTAAGCTTATTAAGGAGATTATTACTCTTTTTACTACCTAGTATCTAAAATTTCTCTCTGAAAGTAAGCTATCCTAATATATTAATAGTATACTTAGTAATCTAGATTTTAACGTAAAGATTAGGAGGGATACTATATTCTCCCTACTAAATTACTATAAAAATCTATTAGTATAAAGAGTCTCTCTCAGTAATATAATCCTATATCTCTTATAGATCTAGTTTTCCTTTAAAAACCTAGGCACTAATAATACTTATATATCCTACTTAGAGCCCTATAGGAATAGTAGTATCCAGAATAATCTATATTATCTATCCCTATTATTTCTTATTATTCCACCCTTTAGAGATATTCTATTTCCTCTGGGAGAGAATATTAGAAGCTACTACTTAAATATCCAGTTAGTACTTAGAGTAAAAATTATACTAAGATAACTCCTCCACCTACTAGCTTTACCTCTCTATAAGCTATTATCTTTTTATAAAATACTTAAGGTTTTTATAGTTAGTAAGGATCTTAAACTTCCTAATACTCTACAGCTTCACTCTCTACACTTATAAATATTCTAATATTATAAGAAGTTCCTTATTATAGATTAAGTAATTAAACTTTATAAAAGTTAGGTATTAGGAGTAGAAAATTACTAGATATTTCACTTCAGCCTTATCAGCTTAGGTTAATATACCTCCTAGGATATACTCTAAATAGTCTATCTCTACTATTATTAAAATATTAAAATTAAATATCTACAGAACCAATTCTATAACGAAAAGTTATTTTAATATAAGGAAAACTTCCTACTACTTTAGTTTCTAGTTAAAAGAAACTAACTTCTTAATCAGATAGTTTAAAAGCTCTATAATAATATTATATTAAAATATAAAAACTTTATAGTAGTTTACAAACCTAAGGAAACTATAGATACTCTTCAGTAAACTGGGGGGAAGCTAGTTAGTAATAACCTCTAACTTCTCAGAATCATAAGAGAGACTCTTTCTAACTATTATAATATACCTAATATACTTAACTATAGTAACTAAGAACTTACATTTCTTAGGATCTAACTTAAAGTTTATATCAGTAAGATAGCTAAATACTTAATGAACTTTCTCCTTATACTCCTTTTACAAGCTACTAATATAAATAAGGATATTACTAATATATATTATAATAAAGTTATCCAGAAACTATTATAAGTAGCTATTAATATACTATTAAAATATAGTAGAGATACTAGTAAGTCTAAAGGGGTATACTATCTATTTAAAGAGGCTATAATATATCTAAAAAGCTATTTTCTCCTAATTTACTTTATTAATTCTAATCTTATAGAATATAGTAATAATATTAAGCTTAATATATTAGTAAGTAGTAGTAACCCTCTAGAGGGTCTCTAATATAAGGAGGAGGAGGTAATAGTCCTTCTTTATAATTATATTAAAAGCTTTATAATCTATACGGAAGTATATTCCTCCACTTAACTTTCTTATAAAGAGGATTAGGATACTAATAGAGAAGCTACTTACTTTAATAAATTCCTTATTAAGTAAATCCTCTAGAGTCTTCTTAAATACTAGAAGCTCCTCTTATAATATACTATAGAGGGGTCTCTATAGGAAATCTAGTTTCTATTCCTTATTATTAAAAATTAATAGGATATAGTAGTTTATTCCTAGTCAGCTGGGAAGTAGCTAATATACTATATCTAAATAGAAAAAATCTGGGAATTCCTTTAAGATATTTATAGGAATATAATCCTTTAAATCTATTTCTACTTTTAAAGCTAATATTTTCTTAATATCTACTAAACTAACGGATATAATTTAGTAGGAGCTTAATATCTCACTAGTATACTATATAATATACTAACAGATAAATATAAATAAATTAGTATTAAGTAGCTAAACTGACTGGATCTCCTTAAGCTATACTAACTTATCCTAATATTCTAGATATATTATTATATTACTCTTTCTATATATTATCTATTAGGCTCTAATATTATAGATAATATAATTATCCTCTATTTATAGCTACTTAAGATATAAGAGTAGCTATAGACTCTCTATAATATAGATATAGATTTTCTGTATATAGCTACTAACTTCTAAAATTAGGATAATTATCTCCTAGGTATTACTGAGTGATAACCTAATAATATATCTTCTTATTTATCTCTTTAACTTATTAACTAGTGGGAGGTAAAGTTTCTTTATAAGGGAGGTATTAATAATAATATAAATATTATAATCTATATTAATAAATATATTAATAAAGTAATTTCTATTAATTCTAGCCTAAATAATAGCTAACTACTAGTTACTTACTTATTCCTTTTCCTATTATTTCTCCTATCTTATTACTTCTACTTTAGTTAGCTCTAAGGTTTAACTTTACTCTAGAGTTACTTTTTTTCTGAATTCTTACTATTACTAAATAGAATAGTATTATCTCTCTGGTTATCTCTAGTGTAATCTAGAGTAGCTGTAGCTTTTATAACTTTTATGTTAGTTTTCTTATATTTTTAGATTTTATAGTTTCTGTAGATATAATCTTTCTTACTATATTTAAAGTATTAGTAGGTATTCTAATAGTCTCTAGAGTGTTCCTTAGGGGTAGAGGAGAAGCTACTAAAGCTTCAGTATTATTATTACTTCTTAACTACCTTAGTTATTATAATATTATTTTCTGTATTATAGGTAGTAGGTTTCTAGTAGGATAGTTAGTAGTATATTAATATCCTCTTTATATATTTAAGCTTCTAAGTTATATTTTAAACTTTAGATAACTAAAATCTATACTCTATAGGAAAGTTAATTATAATAAGTAGCTTCTTAAAATAGAGGAATAAGATAGCTTCTAATAGGGAGATCTAGATTATATTTAGCTATATATACCTTCTAGTATCAGCTAGAATCTTTTTAAATTAAGATAAAAAAATAATTAGATATTTATTTTCTTTCTATTTGAGGTTTTATAACTAAGTAATAGTATAGAACTAACTATTAGGATTTAGGTAAGTTCTATCTAAATAACTTATAAAATCGTTTAGATTATAGGAGTTTTCTAGCCCTCCTACTATATAGAAGGTTTTAACTACCTACTGAGGATTAGAATCTAAATAGAAGTAAATTAGATATTAATATTCCTAATTACTATTAAAGAAATAGTAGTTAATTTTAAGTTTAGCTTTTATCTATTAAGTTTATATTTAGTATTCCTTCTATTTACCTAAAAACTTTAGAGGTAGAGGAAGAAGCTTTCTCTAGTAGTTAGCTACTAGTAGGGATATAGTAATATTATTAACCCTAAAGGCTGTTATTCTAATAAATGTCGTTCTGGGGGTTACTAGAGTATCCTAGTGTAAGTTAGAGGTATCTATTACAGTAGCTACCTAGGGGTTACTACTTACTATAATATCTTATTTCGCTAACTTATATGAAAGCTTATTAATCCTCTAGTAGAGAAAGCTTAAGGTATATTATAACTACTACTGAAATAGTTTACTTATAGAGTTACTACCTATAGGGATATCCTGGGGGGCTTTAATACTCTCTATTATTCTTTATATTAGTTATTTATTATATAGTGTTATATCCTAGAAGTTATATTTAACTAGATTATATACTTAACTAGTAGGAAGCTATACTATACTTAATATTATCTATATAGTAAATAAAACTGAATTCTAAATATATTAAAAGCTGGACCTAAGCTTATTTAACTGGAAGGTAGCGTAAAATACTATTTATTTAGAACTAAGGAGTAAAAGAGAAGCTTTCACAAGTGCGTGGAAAAGTCTGCATATATAATACTATATAGGGCCCACCGGGGCCCCACCCGAGCGAGGGGGTTAGCTTCGGATGCCTGGGCACAGCTCTAGCCGGACATCCAGATATAGCCTGTAATAATTACTATTTAAACTAGTTATAAGCTAGTATTAGTATGAATACTGTTACTAAGTAAATTTTACAGTTAGAACTATATATAGAGTGAAGAGCTTAGGTATTACTATAGGTATAAAGTAAAAGTAACTAAAAAGCTATTTATAATAATTCTAATACGTTTTAAGTTATAAGCTTTTGACTGTAATTTCTTATATATATATAGTAAGAAAAGAAAGAATAGTAAAGCTCCTTCTATCTACTTACTACTTATAGTAAGATATATATTATTAATCTCCTTTATAGTTCTCAAAACCTTTACTTAACTACTATAAAAATATACTATAAAAGTAATAATATTCCTCTTTAACTATATATTTCAGTAGAAGTATAAAAATGCTTCTACTGTAGGTATAATAATAATAATATTAATAAAACTAAAGATTTCTCTTAAGAAGCTTTACTTACCTTAATCTTATCCCCCATGATTCTTAAATCTCTAAATACTCTAGAGATACTAGAAGATAATAATATTCTTCCTCTTTATACTAAAAGTAATATATTACTACCTTTTAATAAAAATAAGTATACTAAATATTAGAGGATAATAATACTATTTCTTAAACTTCCATAAATATTATCCTTATAAATCTTATTCAATTAGATTACTCTTATATAAGAAGAAGGTAACTAAGAAGATTAATTTATAATCTTCCTTATAGTTAAGAAAGAAGTTAATCTAATTCTTTCTAAATTCTTCTACTAAAAAGAAATTATTGTTACTTCTAGTCTCCCCTTTAAAAAAGTCAATAAAGAAGGAAGTAAGAAGTATTATTTAGTTACTTTTACTCTATACTTATAGTGGTACTTAAGCTCTTTATCCTATATATAGTTCTAACTATAAAACTTACCTAGTAATAGTATTTATACTAATACTAACTTATAACTAGTTTAAACGGTAATAAAATTACCTATTATTATGGATAATTATACCTCCAGTTATAATATTTAACCTTATAGCGGAGGAAGACCTTATAGTAATAATCTATATAGTAAAAACCTCAGTAAAGCTAGAGCTTAATATATATAGCTAAAAGTAACCACTAAAGTTATAGGATTAAGAACTTTTTTAAACCTCTTAAAGATAGAATAAAACAGAAAGCCTGCGAGAGCTAAGTATTTTATAATCTATCACTCTTCTATATTCTTTACGATAAAACTGAAGTTCCCCTTAAATCTATATAGCTACCCGCAAGAAAAGGTTGACGCGGGGTAGGTATGCCAGCTGCTGTAGCTGCGAGGGATTTAGCTCTAGATTAACTTAAGACTAACTGTAGCAGTTAGTAGGGAGTGGGAGGGCTGAAGTTATACTTCAGGGGGTAATATATCCACTAATAGTTACAATAGAGAGTAAGCTATCAGCCTCTCCTATAGGAAATATTATAAATAATAATATAGTTAAAATTATCTAGTATAATTCTATTCTCTATAAAAACTATATTATCTTTAAGTCTTAAATTATTAATAAAATTAAGAATAAGAATAGTAATTAAATATATAAGAAATTAAAACTTATAATCTAAGGTTTTAGGGATAATAGTAAGTTTATAATTCTTATTTAGTCTTCTATAATTTAAAGAAGTAGCTAAATATTAATTATAGCTATTACTTCTAAATTAATAAAAGAAGAAAGCTTCCTCCTCTAGCTAAAAGATATTATTTAGATTTATATTTAGGTTAAAACTAAGTTAATAAGATATATTATAGCTAAGTTACTTACTTACTTTAAAAACTAATACTCTCCAGAATTTATAATAATAATTATTAAATTACTTTATAGTTCAGCTAAGATTAATACTTACTAGTAGATAATATATTTAAAATATTATAAAAATAATTATATATAAAGATATCCACTTATAGCTTTTACTTCCTTATCTCTTAATCTAATAATAGGATATTTAGTATAATTAGTATATAAACTAATAATATTCTTAGTTTTCTAATATTACTTTTACTTAATAAGAAAATAGAAAACTAGTAAAAATTTTCTATATAGTAAAATTTAAAATCTTTCCTCTAAATTTAATATTACTAGTATTTAATAGTAGTATATTGTGAAGGGCTAGACTTAGGCTTATTTAACTGGAAGGTAGTGTAAAATACTGTTTATTTAGAACTAGGGAGTAAAAGAGAAGCTTCTATAAGTATATAGAAAAGTCTGTATATATAATATTATATAGAGCTTATTAGAGCTTTATTTAGGTAAAGAGGTTAGCTTTAGATATCTAAGTATAACTCTAGCTAGATATTTAAATATAGTCTGTAATATTACACTCCTTCCCAGCTACTACCTAATTGGAGGCTATAGGCTGGGTCTCTATTATTATTTATAATTAGCTTATATATTACTTTATATTACTTTAATACTACTATATCTATAATAGTATTAATAAGTTTCTATATAGGATTTATATATTCTTTCTATCTTATAAGGATCTCTTATTAGTATTTCTTTCCTATTTAGTATATTCTTATAGTAAGAATACTTTTAACTAGCTATTTAGCTTTCTTGTTATTATTTACTAATAGTAGTAACTAGCTATTAATTATAATCTACTTAGGTAGTACATTAGTAGTAGCTTTATGAAGTAAATTTATATAAAGGTATAGGTAAATAAACTTCAGAGTATTTAGTTTCATATTATATAGTAAGAGGACTTTTACTATTATATACTTATAGTGTAGTTAGGTTAGTTTCTAGCTTAACTTCAGAAACTTATAGTTAGATATATTTAACTATATTTTATTACTAACTTAATGTTAATCTGCGGGGAATTAGGTTTTATTTACCTAAGCTTTTAATTGCTACTGGATAGTAGCTATTTCTATATAGATATATATTATTATTAACTATATTCTCTTAATTAGTAAGTAGGTAGTAGTCTTACTACTATAAAGTAGTTCTATATACTTCTTAGTGACTGAAGTATAGTTAATATAATATCTATAATTCATAAAGAAAAATATAGTTTCTATTATATTATACTACCAATTACAGAAAGTTAACTATATAATAGATAGTAGGTTACTTTAATTACTCTAGTATTAGTATATAAATACTTTTAAAATTACTTAGATTTTCTAGTTATACTATTTTATAATATTATTAGTTTATAGATAGTAATTAGTATTTAATAGATATATAATATCTATTAATCTGTAGAATTTATTTTAGAAGTAATTTACTTAGTTAGATTCTTATTTACTTATAATGGAATATAATATTCTATAAAATCTATAGTGGTAACTAAGAAACTACTGGATATATATCTCTACCTCTATTATATTTATCTTCTTTAGTATAGGGATCTTACTTAGTTAATTAATAATAACTTAGAGGTAATAGCTACTTTATTCTTTTATAAGAGGTAAGTTAGTAATAAAATTTATTAATAAATTAGAATGTAATTAGTTAGATACTAATAGTAATTTTAGGAATTTCTTCCTAATTTACTTTTAAATATAAATACTTTTATATATACTATAGTTTTATAAAAGTAGTAGATATTTTATAATTATTTAGGCTAGTAAAACTATTAGCTTATAACTTTCAGTATATTATTACACTTTAGGTAGTCTGTAGGAGAGAAGTTGTATAACTTTTATATTAATTTAGTTTGAAGTTTATTAAGGAGGCTATTACTCTCTTTACTACTTAGTATCTAAAGTTTCTTTCTGAAGGTAAGCTATCTTGATATATTAATAGTATATTTAGTAATCTGAACTTTAATATATAGGTTAGGGGGAAAGCTATATTTTCCCTACTAAACTATTATAAAGATTTATTAATATAAGGAGTTTCTTTTAGTAGTATAATTCTATATTTCCTATAAGTTTAGTTTTCTTTTGAAAATCTAAATACTAGTAATATCTATATACCTTACCTAGGGTTTTATAGGAATAATAGTATTTAAAATAATTTATATTACTTATTTCTATTACTTCTTATTTTTTCACTTTTTAGAGGTATTCTATTTCCTTCAGGAGAGGATATTAGGAGTTACTATCTGGATACTTAGTTAGTATTTAAGATAAAAGTTATATTAAGATAACTTCTCTACTTATTAGTTTTACCTCTCTGTAAATTATTATTTCTTTATAAAATACCTAAGGTTCTTATAATTAGTGAGGATTTTAAATTTCTTAGTTTTTTATAGCTTTACTCTCTATATCTATAAATAGGTTAGTATTATAAGAAGTTCCTTATTATAGATTACGTAATTAAAATTTATAGAAGTTAGATATTAGAAGTAGAAAGCTACTGGATACTTTACTTTAACTTTATTATCTTAGGTTAATATATTTCCTAAAGTATATTTTGAATAGTATATCTCTATTATTATTAAAGTATTAAGGTTGAATATCTATAGAATTAGTTCTATAGTGAAAGGTTATTTCAGTATAAAGAAAGCTTTCTATTACTTTAGTTTCCAGTTAAAGGAAATATATTTCTAAGTTAGGTAGTTTAAAGACTTTATAAATATATTATACTAAGGTATAAAGACTTTATAATAATTTACAAACTTAAGGAAACTATAGATACTTTTTAGTAAGTTAGAAGGAAGTTAGTTAGTAATAGTTTCTAACTTCTTAGAGTTATAAGAAAGGTTTTTTCTAGCTGATATAATAAACTTAATATACTTAACTATAGTAATAGAGAATTTATACCTTTTAGGATTTAACTGAAGGTTTATATTAGTAAGATAGCTAAGTATTTTGTAAATATTCTCTTTATATTTTGTTTTCGTAAGCTATTAGTATCAATAAGGATATTATTAATATATATTATAATAAAGGTATCTAGAAATTATTATAGATAGCTATTAATATACTATTAAAATATAGTGGAGATATTAGTAAGTCTAAAGGGGTATATTATTTATTTAAAAAGATTATAACGTCGGCCACCCCATAATGGCCACCACCCCCAACTGGCCACCTAGTTCCCATACAAAACCAGCGATTTCAGGTATTTCTACCTTAGTGAAGAATAAGTGGAGAAATCTAGAAAAATTCCATAAAATATCCTAAGTATAGCATAGTATATTAATAATATTTAAAGAATTATAGCTTCTATATATATAGTAGATTTTCAGTATGTAGTATAATGTTAGTATTTACTACTATTTTATATACTATCCTTAACAGCTAGTAGGTAACTTTTTAACCTTAATTATAATAGAATATAGATAATCCACTTATCTAAATAGCTTATGTAAATACTATAAGTATAGTTTACTCTTTACATAGAAATATATAATCTATAGATTTCTATATTTTCTTTCTAGTAGGTAGTTTACTAAGAAATACTTTACTAGAAGAATATTATATATATAGTCTATAGAAGAATACACTTCATTAAATAGAATGAAAGTCTCTTACAGCATAGCGTAAAAAGTAGATTCTATTTTAAAACTAATACTCTCTTTAGTTTACTTACTAAGTCCACAGAAATAATAACTTAAATATTAGTAGAATTTCTATATAAAGCTTTATTATATAAATATACTAGATGAATAGTGGATCTAAGGTTTTTGAAATATTTTTACTAAGGTCTATAAGTCTTAAAGTATTTAAGAGATTTTCTATAGATTCTTTTATATATTATCCGCTGAGATAAAAGTACCTAAAATGGTTTGTTTTGTATGGGAAGTGGTGGCCAGTTAGGAGTGGTGGCCACTATGAGGTGGCCGACGTTAGTATATTTAAAAAGCTATTTTCGTCTAATATACTTTATTAATGCTAATTTTATAGAATATAGTAATAATATTAAGCTTAGTGTATCAGTAGATAGTAGTAATCTTCTGGAGGGTCTCTAATATAAGGGGGAGAAAGTAATAATCTTTCTTTATAATTACGTTAAGAGCTTTATAATTTATATAGAAATATATTCGTCTATTTAGCTTCTTTATAAAGAGAATTAAGATATTAGTAGAGAAGCTACTTATTTCAATAAATTCCTTATTAAGTAAATTCTCTAGAGTTTTCTTAAGTATTAGAAGCTTCTTCTGTAATATATTATAGAGGGATCCTTATAGGAGGTTTGGTTTTTATTCCTTATTATTAGGAATTAATAAAATATAGTAAGTTATTTTTAGTTAACTGGAGGGTAGTTAGTATAATAAATCTAAATAGAAGAAATCTGGAAGTTCTTTTAAGATATTTATAGGCATATAATTTCTTAGGTTTATCTTTACCTTTAGGGCTAATAATTCTTTAATATCTACTGGACTAATAGATATAATTTAGTAGGGACTTAGTATCTTACTAGTATACTATATAGTATACTAACAGATAAATATAAATAAATTATATTAAGTAGGTAGGCTAACCAGACTTCCTTAAGCTATACTAACTTATTCTAATACTTTAGGTATACTATTATACTATTGTTCCTATAGGTTATCTATTAGGTTTCAATATTATAGATAATATAATTATCCTCTATCTATAGCTACCTAAAATATAAAAGTAGCTATAGGCTTTCTATAATATAAATATAGATTTTCTATATATAGTTACTGATTTCTAAAGTTGGGATAATTACCTTCTGGATATTACTAAGTAATAGCTTAATAGTATATCTCCTTATTTATCTCTTTAACTTATCAATTAGTGGGAGGTAAAGTTTCTTTATAAGGAAGGTATTAATAATAGTATAGATATTATAGTTTATATTAATAAATATATTAATAGAGTAATCTTTATTGATTTTAGTCTGAATAGTAGCTAATTACTAGTTACTTACTTATTCCTTTTCCTATTATTTTCCCTATATTATTAGTTTTATTTCTATTAGCTTTACAGTCTATTTTAACTTTAAAATTACTTTTTTCTTAAGTTCTTTCTATTACTAGATAGAAAAATGCTATCCTTCTAGTTATTCCTAGCGTAATCTAAAGTGGCTATAGTTTTTATAATTTTTACATCTACCTTCTTATTCTCTTATATTATATAGTTTCTATATATATAGTTCTTCTTACTATATTTGAAATATTAATAAGTATTTTAGTAGTTCTTAAAATACTCCTTAGGGGTAGAGGAGAAGCTACTAAAGCTTCAGTATTATTATTACTTCTTAACTACTTCTATTATTAGAATATTACTCTCTATATTATAAATAGTAGGTCTCTAGTGGGGCAGCTAGTAATAGATTAATATTTCTTTCTTATATTTAAGCTTCTAAGCTATATTCTAAACTTTAGATAACTAAAGTTTATACTTTATAGGAAGATCTACTATAATAAGTAGTTTCTTAAAGTAGGGAAATAAAGTAGCCTCTAGTAAGAAGATCTAGATTATATTTAGCTATATATACCTTCTAGTATTAGCTAGAACCTTTTTGAATTAAGGTAGAAAGAGAGTTAAATATTTATTTTCCCTCTATCTAAAACTTTATAGTTAAGTAATAATACAAAGCTAGCTATTTAAGTTTACATAAATTCTATCTAGATAACTTATAAGATTATTTAGATTATAGATATTCTCTAGCTTTCTTATTATATAGAAAGTTTTAACTATCTACTAAAAACTAAAGTTTAAATAAAAGTAAATTAGATACTAATATTCCTAATTACGATTAAAGAAATAATAATTAATTTTAAATTTAACCTTTATTTATTAAGTTTATACTTAATATGTTTTCTACTTACCTAAAGTTTTTGAAGGTAGGGAAAGTAGTTTCCTCTAATAATTAGCTACTAATAGAGGTATAGTAATATTATTAACTCTAAAAGTTATTATTCTAATAGATATTATTCTGGAAGTTACTAAAGTATTCTAATATAAGTTAGAAGTATCTATTATAGTAGTTATTTAGAGGTTACTACTTACTATAATATCTTATCTTACTAACCTATATGAAAATTTATTAATTCTCTAGTAGAGAGAGCTTAAAATATATTATAATTACTACTAAAGTAGTTTACTTATAGAGTTACTACCTATAGGAATAATCTAGAAAGCTTCAGTATTTTTTATTATTCTTTATATTAGTTAGTTAATCACTTATTATATAATATTACATTCTAGAAGTTATATTTAACTAGATTATATATTTAACTAGTAGAAAGTGATATTTTATTTAGTATTATCTATATAATAAATAAAACTAAATTCTTAATATATTAGAAGCTAGACTTAAGTTTAATCAACTGGAAGGTAGTATAAAATACTATTTATTTAAAACTAAGAAGTAAAAAAGAAATCTTTATAAGTATATAGAAAAGTCTATATATATAGTGTTATATAGGATCCACTAGAACTTTATTCGGGCGAGAGAGTTCGCTTCAGATATCTGAGTATAGCCCTAGCTGGATATTTAGGTATAGTCTATAATATATATTCTCCCTCTAGGATAAAAACTTTCTTCTTAAGTAAACAAAAACTAAAGCTATAAGCTTACTATTATTAATATCCCTATAAGCTCTAAGATACTTAAGAAGAACTATATTAAATAATATATATATAAAGTATATATTACTTTAATTTACTAGTTTAAAATACTTTTTAACCTCTTATATACAGTATAATAATAATAACCCTCTAGTAATAATACTACTACTCTTAATATATATATTAATTAGTAAATCGAATATTTAGATTAAGAATTAACTTTTATTCCTCTTAATATCTCTAAAGTATATCTCTATACTTTTATAGATAGCTTCTTTACTAATAATATTAAGCTATTATTTTAACTGGAATTTATCATAATTTTAAGTTTAAAGATAGCTATTAGTAAGGGTAAATTTATAATCTAAAGTAACTTAGTGTATTACTGTTTAACTAAAAGTAAAAAAGTAATTAGAGGTATACTTACTTTAGAAATCTATATTATAGTTACTGATATAAATTTTATATAAACTATTATTATATTTTTATAAAAAACTATAACTTATCATAATCTTCCTTCTATTTCTATAATTATCTATACTAATTTATACTTATTATATAAATATCTTATAAAACTTAATATTATAAAAAAAAGAAGCTTATAATTAATATTGAAACTTTAAGGTAATCATATAAATATTAAGAACTTTATAAGATATAATAAATTAATAGTAAGGATAACCTTATTAATATTTTCACTAAAATATCTCTAAACTATACTTTAGAGAGATTAACTAATATAAATAATATAACAGTTTATATAGAGAATTAAGTTATTTATTTAGAATAAAAAGAGGGAATTTAGAAAGTTACTTAGTTAAAAGATATAGGTTTTTTGATTAATTTTATCTTATATATAAAGATATAGTATATTATAGTTAAAAGGTAAAAAAGAAGTTTATTAATATTAGTAATATAATAACTATAAAGCTATTAGAATCTTATAGTATACTAACTATCTAATATAGCCTAATAGTGGAAATTACTACTATTAGTAATAATTAGCTACTAGTTATTACTAGCTACTAGGTAATTAGTAACTAATTACCTAGGATATCTAGATCTAGCTTATATATAGCCTATAGGCTACACACTACGAATATTAATATCTTTAACCCTATCAGCTTACTATATATAATAATACGTACGACGTACCTTCCCCTAGTGAAACTAACAATTATATATTTAATATTAGTAATAGTATTTTATACAAATATCAAAAGCTTCTTAACTAACTAAATATCTAATCTTATAGAGAGTTTCTTAAAGATATATAATAAATAGATATCTAAAGTAATAATAAAATCTCCGGATTTTAATCTCTATTAGATATAAGGAAGTAATTACCTCCTTCTTATCTAATAATATTTATTAAGATTTCTACTTATATATAATAGAAATAACCTTCTTAGTTTAAAATAACTAATTATAAATATTGTTAGAAGTAATATTAAGATAACTTATATTAGCAAAATGTAATAAAAACAGAATCTTATAAGAAACTATATAGAATATTATTAAACTAAATAATACAGATAAATTAACTATACTTATTATTTTTATAAGGTTACCTCCTCTAAAGTAAATAAATATTAACCCTCCTCTAGAAGTTCCTAAGAAAATAGAGAAAGAAATAATTTATTTCAGAATATAAGACTGAAGGTAGTTAACTATAATATAACTAGTAATATCTAAGTTAGGTAAAGTTTCTTAAAACACTAAATCTAAATAGTATTCTTCAAAAGTAAATATAAATACTGGGGTGGTAATTCTCTTAATTATATTTTCCTTTTCTTAAGATATAGAATACTATTTAATTTTGGAGAATCTCTATAATCTTTCAATAATCAAGAAATATAGGTTACTTTTTAAAGTAAGAAATTATAAAATTGCTTAAAAGGTTACTTAAGATCTTAATTTCTTAGGCTAATTCTTAAACTGGTAGTTCTAAGGGTAATATATTTTTAAATTACTTTTGATAGTAATTTTATAAATATCCTCAGAATTATCATTTAAGTTCTATACTTCCTTATATGATATACGAAAGTACTAATATGTAGATATTAATATAGTTACTATATAAAAGTTAAAGTATTATAATTATAGAAATTCTTTCTTTCCTTAAGAAAATATCTTATTAACTAGTAATTAGGTTTACTATATATATAGTATTTCTTATTAAATTAACTATATGGGGAATTTGAAATGATGTCATATTCTCCTCTAAATGATACTTAAGAGTATATTTAATTACCTTATATAAAGCCTCAGTAAAACCGTTAAGGTAAATTATATATCCAGTGAATTTAATATTAATTTACATTCATTAATAAGTATCCCTCAGAAGTATCAGTATATTTAAATATTTATTAAGATATTATAGAAGGAAAGCTTATAATAATATCTATAGTAGATTATAAGTAATTATAAACTTCCTAATATATTACTGCAAGACTGAAAAAGGCTAATGAGTATCATCATAATATCCTCTAGTATATACTTAATAGGTAATTCTAGAAATTAAAATCTATATATAATTTAAGAGAAAAGATTCTCTAAGTATATATTAGCTTAGTAAAAAGGAAGACTTAGTATTCTCGTTTTTACTTTATCTAAGGTATCAATAATAATACTTTTAAATATAATATTTTATTAATTAATAAGGTAAATATGTTAGTCTTTATTACTTCTAAAGTAGCTTTCAATATAGAAACCTATATAATAGTATATTATAAGTTGTAGAAGATTTCTAAGGTAATTAAACTAATAGTAAAAAGCTTAGTTCTTTAATATAATTAAAAAGACCTTCAGTCTATATGTAATTAGAAATATTTTGCTTAAGATGGTAATTTTGAAAAATATAGAATTCTAATTTAATTATATTATAGAGGGCGTCTTCATATTTTCTCTTAAAGTTATATATTCCTACAAGGTTAGTTATATGCCTAGTTATAGATATATTAATAGAGAGAAATCTAACCTCTTGGTAATTATTTAGAACCTTAATATATAGAGAAGAAGCTATAGAAAGTAAGGTAGAAGGTGTATATTATTAATTCCAATTATAAGGAAGTTATTGGTCTTTTTAATTTTAGTAATCTTATTATTTAAATTACCCTTATTATTAAAGAATTATATTTATTACTAATGATAGTAGAATAATTATAAGTCTCTCCATTTATTGAAATACCCCTGAGATTTATTTTCATAATGTAGCTAGATAAATAATACGTTTTATAAGTCTTAATAGATTACTTTTTATTATTACTTCTAGATAGTAAAATATATCAGCTAGGTAAAGAACCATCTTAAGAAAACCTAGTTAATTATTAGCAAATATCTTAAGATTCCGTAAATGTATTATTATTTCTTGACTACCTTCCTTAATTTATCAAAAAGATTTATTTTACTTTATTAAGTTTAAAAAAGCCTAATAGATTTATTTACCTCTTATATTAACGTTAATACTATAAATAAGGAGGATATTCTATAAATACTGGGATATTCCTCTATTTATAATAGTCTATATTTCTTTTAGTTACTTTTTAAAGTTATTTTAAAGAAATTCAAAAGGTTTCTACTAAAAGGGTAATTATAGATATTTATTACTATATTTTAAGTAATCTAAGTATTAATTTAGTTAGGGTTACATTCTATAATAAAAGTAAATCTTTTCTATTTAATAATAATTCTACTATTTAGAAGTAATTTTAACTTAAATACTATTTTTGCTTCTAAAGAAGTTATATTACTTATTATATCAAGACTTTTGAAAGATCTTTTAAGAAGTTTCACTAATTTAGATATTCTATTTATTATTTTCTAACTATAGGGAAATAATAGAGAAATATAAATTAAAAGATAAAAAGAAGGGGAAAAAAAAGAAATTCTATTTTACTATTTACTACTTTTATATATTAGTATTATATAGGGAATGTTTCTTTCAAGAGAAGAAAACTATCCATTAGTTAAGTAAAGAAAAAGAGGAAAGAGAATAGAAAAATAAAGAAAGAAAAGAGAAATATAAGGTAATTTAGAGAGATTTAGAATATACTAAATTCCTTTATTATAGAAGTTTAGTAAACATTATAATAAAGATATTTACTAAATTTACTTATATAAGGTAGATTTGAAATTTCTTTTATAGGTTAATCTTAAGTATAGGTAAGTATTTAGCTACCAAAGTTAAAATATATAAATATAATTATTAATAAAATATTACCTTACCTTAAGTTAAATAAGGAGTTATTATTAAAGATATCCAAAACGACTAAGTAATTAGTAACCTTACCTTAAGTTAGACTTAATAATTTCTACAGTTATTTCTACTGAAATAAATTCTATTAATTTACAATAAGTAGTAATAGTAAGGTTAAGTATTAATTAGTATTAGTTTTACTAGGGGAAAATACATTATATATATCGAAATATATAATATACTAATAAGGCTAAAGATATTAATATTTATAATATATAGCCTATAGGCTATATATAGGCTCAATTGAAATCCCCTAGGTAATTAGTTATTAACTACCTACTGGCTAGTAATAACTAGTAGCTAGTTATTACCAGTAGTAGTAGTTTCTGTTGCAAATGCGGAAAGTATATAAGGGGGCGTATACGTTATTATTATTATTATTATTATAATATATACGTTATAGTAGCAGAGGCTGCGGGAGATATACCTACCTTATATTATATCTATAGTAGTAGCTTACAGTAGTATTATTTCTAGTATGTTCTTCCAGCTATATAGTGTCGCTAGTATAGCTAGCTACGTGAAAGAATATATATATATTAAGGTTATATACAGTCTGTTAACCAGTAGATCAAATAGTAAAAAGTGTTACTTTAGATACTAACAGTGAAAAACCTATAAATAATATATAGTTATCTTTATAGTAATTCAGGCTCCGTTGCCTTCGTTAAACCTCTGGTGTTTAGTAGAAAGAGTAGTGTTAATTGTAGGCTGTATCTGCTGAAATCTACCGCCCAGCCAAAAATATATAGCTGGCTGGATAGAAAAGGTACTGAAATAATGAAAAATTACCTCGTTAAACCGCTGGCGTTTGGTAGAAAGAGTAGCGTTTTTTGCAGGCTGCATTTGCTGAAAACCACCCCCCAGCCAAAAAATATATAGCTGGCTGGATATAAAAGATACTGAAATAATGAAAGATCTGTTATGGAGGGATACCAGGGATTTCCCGTAGAGATTCCGGGGATTTCCCGGGGATTTCCTTAGGAACTCTGGTTCTAGAAAGTTCCAGGAAATTACTATAGAACTATAGCAAAATAGATATAGAAGCTTAAACTCTACTAATAAATATAGAATAAATAGCTATAAGAGTATAGAATATTTCTATCTAGGTTATATTATATAAATTTATAAGTAGGAAGCTTACGTTCTATATATAGTATTAAATATATTATATATATTATATATCCTTATATTTTATATTTCTAATTTCTATTTATAGTTTCTATCATATAGTAGTATAACCAGTTATTTAAAGTAGCAATAATAGTTTACTGTAATTAATATTATAGTATATTACCTATAAAATCCTTATCGAATATTAATTAATTACTATCAATATACTTTTGGAAGATATCCGCCCAGTCGAGGAATAATAATAGTAAGTTTATATTAAATAAGCTAATTAAGAAACTCTAAGTATTTAAAGTAGTTATTAAGTTATAAGGAAATACAATTGCTTTCAATAAGTAGTATTAAACCGGGTTTGAAATACTGGTGGATAAGAATAATATTATGCTGAAGTTATATAGAATTCTATTATAAATACCTTAGGTAGAAATAACTTTATTAATTAATATAATCTATTTTAAATCTATTATTAGTTATAATATTTCTATATTACTAACCTAGTTAGATATTATAATAAGGGAAGCCCTAATAATCATTAAGAATAATATATATAGCCTTAAAGATAAGGAAACTTCTGAGAATTAGTTTCAGGATATTTAGTTAAAAATACCTAAGAATTATTTCCTTTAAAATAGTTTAGATTAACTAATATAATTTACGTAAGTAACCTTCAAACTGGAGGTCTATAGTTTAATAATAGGAAGTTAAATTAGTAGAATTAATAACTTATATATAGGTAATAACTAAAAAAATAATATTTTAACTATATTAATAATGCTAATTGCCTATATTAGTAAAAATCCTTTTTGGGGAAATTCTCTTCTAAAGTTTTCTAGGAATGGAAATTATTCTGAAAGCTTAAATTAGAGACTAACTTTACTTACTGATACTTAAAGAATCTAACTTTATAAGTTACATTATAAAGTTTAATAAACTTACTTATTACTTTGAATATAGTGGAGAAGTAATTATAGATAAGAAACTTTATTACTTATTTATACACAGAATATATTTTTGATATTAAGATTAGGCTACTAAAATAAAATTGGAAAGTTAATATAAACATATAGTAAGTCTGGAGGTATTATAGTTGGATTTTATAAATATATTCTATCTTTATAGTAAAACGTTACTTATTATTTAGTTTACTATAACTTGAATTAGTAAAAATAAAACTTAAACTATATTTATTGAAAAGAGTAAATCTACCTACTATAACTATAGAAAGATTAGATATTTTACCTAAGATTATAACTTTAAAAGAAAGGAAACTACTAAAATAAAGAAGCTAAAAGAGATTCCAGAAATAAAGTAATTTCTAACTAAGGTAGTTAAGAAGAAATTACAGTCTTATTTAGCCTATATTAATCTTTAGGATATTTATATTTTTCAGGAAGATTATAATAGAGAGGTTAGATATTAGCTATATCAGAAGAATATTATAAGAATAGTAGAGTTTTGAAATACAAATTAACTATAAGACTCTAAAGCTAATATTTATATTATTAATAACTTATTATAATATAATAACTATATCCTAATAATAATAATTTAGCTTATTATAACTAATATTAAAGTAGTTTATTCTCAGTATATAAGAATAGTTATATTAATATTTAATAATAGATTGAGAACTTCATTTAGAAATATTCTATATATAGAAGACCTCTCTATAAATATATTTAGTGGTAAATAACTTAACCTCAGAGGAGAACTCCTCTAAGGAAATAATATTATACATTTAGATAAAGTAATCCTAATTTACTAAAGTGAGGATTTAACTTTATTATAAAAAGCTAGTAAATTACTGCCATTCTAATAGTATTAGTCTTAGCTTAATAGAAGCTAGATTTAAAACTATAATACCCAAACTTAGATTATTCTGAATACCGGGAAATAAAGTAGATAATCTAACTTATATAAGAATACTTATTATAATTGGAAGATGTTATTCCAATACTATATAAGATTGATAATTTATTAAACAGTTTATGCTATTTTTTATAAATACCTTAAGAAAAGGCTATAACGGCTGGCTATACTTTTATATTAATATTAGAGAGGTAAACCTAGTAGGATAGTGAAATTACTTTCTATTAGTAATAGATTATAAATTAAGGTTTAAGGTATTAATACTTAATAATATGAACGATAAGTTAGTTTATTAGATATGAATCTTTATTATTAAATAGAAGAACTACTTTAAATCTTCTATATAATTAATCTATATTAATAATATTAGAGTATCTATAGTTACCTTTTTGGTAATAATATTCAAAGATAATAGTATTGGTATTAAAGCCTTATTACTATATATTTAGAAATAAAAAGAATATTAGAATAAGTAATTTAAATTATTCTGGATAAAGCTAGAATACTGGTAGTTAATATAGATATTCTAAAGTATCTATAAGTATAACTAGTATTAACTTCCATTTATTTTATAAATAAATTATATATAGCAGCAGTATTTAATAACATCTCTTTTTAGATATTAACTAAGAATTTGAAATTAGGGTGGAGTTTGATTCCTAAGATAAGTTAACTTCAGATTATAAGAAGTATCTATTTTGCTAATATTAATTTAGAAATTTGGGTGAAATCTAAGAAGCTAAAGTTTTAATTAGAGAAAGATATTGTAATTAGATATAAACTTAACATAGTATATAGAATATAAATTAAATTGCGAAATAAGGTTATTATTATCCTTATTATGATATTCCATAAACTAATAAATAATAAGATTGGTAAGTTATAGACTTTACTATTTAGTTAGGAATTAAAATTATGGAGACATATTAGAAATATCTCATTTACCCTAAGGATCCTCTATTTATAACTAGAAATATTTAAGGAAATACTAAAAGATAATATTACTACTTAGGAGGATTTATTTTTAAATTTAAGTATATAAGTTAATATATCCTTTTAGGAGGAAATTTCGCTATATACTAATTCAGCTATGATAATTCAAATATATAATAGATTTATAAATAACTAGCCTCTTGAAAAGAAGATCTATTTCAATAAGATAATAATATTAATTAAGAAGGAAACTTTGTAGTTTATATTAACCTTAAAGGTTTACTAAGGTATGAAACTAATGGTAAAATAGATACTAAAATATAAGAAGGAATACCATAAGTTATTAAAAAGAAGAACTTAAGTTATTATGTAAGAATTACTTTGTGTTTATAGAAGAAATTATATATATATATATATTAATATCTTAAGTAGTATTATGGAGGATCCTAATTACCTATATATAATAGAAAGAAATATGTTCTTAGATAGTGGGAATTTATTAAAATATATCTTAATAGTAACTTTAAGGGGGATATTTATATATAAGTGTTTCTACTTCTTCCTATTTATTTTATAAACTTAAGGTATTTCTATCATACTAAAATCCTAGAATGTATTATTAGTTTAATCTAAGTTATCTGATTATAATAAGTATTATATAAGTTTAGATCGAAAAGTTAATAATAATAGTAGAAATTCAAGAAGATTTTAGTATAAGTAGATTTTAAGATTCTACTATTAAATAATATTATTTATTATAGTATTAAACTGAAGGTTATAATAGCTATCTATATTAATATTATACTGATTATTTAACTAAATAATAATATTACTATACCTTTCTTGCAGATCAAATAGAATATTAAAATTAATAATTTGGAAGTGCTAGATTCTTTCTTAGGTATTTACCTAAGTTTTAATAAGAATAAAATCATAATCTTATAGGAAAGTTACCTAAAGGAAATATCTAAGTTATTTAGAAAGTTTCTTTATCTAACTACTACTTTAGTGAAGTCTAAAGTCTAAAATTTTACTATTTTAGTAAAAGGTTTAATTAATAAGATATTATAATAATAGTATTACTAAGTATTTAGAAAGTTTCAGTTTGCTACTTAAATAATATAACTAGATTTATTATCTAGCTGTAAGCTTTAGGTAAGGTTTTTATATTATTCTAGAGAGTTTTATGAGAAAGAAGTATTATATCTTCTTTAGTATACTAAGATATAAAGTAAATATTATATTAATTATATTATAAAGAAGAATATGAATAATATTCTGAAACGTTATAGTTATATAGATACTAATTATACTAGGTATAATATTATATTAAGGTATACAACTAAATAAATATTTTATAGCTGAAAAGCTATTTTATAAAGTTTGTATTACTAAATAATTATAGTAAAATTATTTATAGAAGTTAAATATCATATAGAAATTAATATAACCTTAGAGACTATATATATTTGAAACTTACTTAGTAAACTGGAAAGGAGAATTATTAAGTTTATATTAATATAGATAGATAATACTAAATTAATCATTTTTATAAAAGAAGAAAGCTTAAATAATAAGGCTTTATATATTAGAGTTTATATTTATTTTGTAAGAGAAATAGTAAGCTGAAATAGAGTGGTTCTTAAGTATATAGAGACTACTAATAATACTACTTATAACTTTATATAACTACTAGTAAGATTATTATTTAATTATATCAGAGGTTTTATAGAAATTAAATACTATAGAACCGCTAAAAAGCTATAATATAATACTAAAATAAAGTAAATATTACTTTAGTGGGAAGAGATATTATAGAGAAATACTAAGGACTTTCTATAGAAATTCCGGGGATTTCCTGGGAATTTCCCCAGGAAATCTAGTTTCAGAAAGTTCCAGGAAATTACTATAAAACTATAGTGAAATAGATATAATAACTTAAATTCTAGTAATAAATATAAGATAAATAGCTATGAGGATATAGAATATTTCTAATCAAATTACATTATATAAATATTTAAGTAGGAAGCTTACGTTCTATATATAGTATTTAATATATTATATATATTATATATTCTACTACGTTCTATTTCTAACTTCTATTTATAGCCTCTGTTATAGGATTAAAATAATAGAAAGTCTGAAGTTATTTATCTTAGGTATAAAGGCTATTTTAAATATAAAGTTATTTTAGATATAAAGGCTTTTTTGGATAGAGGGAATCTTTAAGTACTGGTATTACAGTATTATTATATATATAAATCTTCTATCCCCCATAAGGTTACTAATTACTTAAGTGATTCTTATAGCTTCTATTTTAAATATAAAGCTATTTAGGGTGGATGGAACCTTCAAGTAGTGATATAGTGGCTATTTCTTATAAGAGTACTAATAGCCCTTATAACTCCTCTTATTAAATAAAATCTTTTATTTCAATAGCGGCAAGTATTATAGGTTTCGGACGCTAGCCTGGAGGCTAAATACCTTTATTAAGGTAAAAATAACGGTCCATTGAGTAGGCTGAAAGGCTATATACTTAATATTTAGTATAGTAATATTTGGCTATATTACACCCTTAGTTATAAGGTATTGAATATTTTGTTCTTATTAATATAGCAGCTTAAATGCTGGTAAGAATCTTATAATAATTAGATATTATAGTCTAATTCTAAACTTTATATATAGTTGCCTAAGTTATAATAGGATATATAGAAAATACCCGGTAAAGTTAGTTAAGCTATAAGCTTATAGCCTCAATTTTAGGTATTAAAAGGTTTATCTAATAGAAAATAAGGAAATTATTCTTCTATTATAAAAGCTATTATTAAAGATCTTTCCAGTAATTAAGATTATCTAGAGTTTATAGATATTTAAGATATTACTATAAGGTTTTAAGTAGCTATCAATCTAATAGTAATATAGTATATTATATAAGAGCTTTAAGTTACTACTTAAGGGTTTTATTAGGAAGGTAATACTAGGTGAAGTACTTAGAGATAATAGTAGTTAAAATAAAAGCCTAAATTTTCTTTATAGTATCTTTAATTTAGTTATATTCTTAAAGGTCTATTTAATAATTATATTAAAGTTAGATATAAATTTGCAGACTTTTGGATAATAATTTAGAAAGTAATTTTACTGGTACTTTAGGGTTAGCTTTAGCTATAAATAAAGTAATAGAGGGTATCTCAGACTTTAATGGCAGAGGTAGTATAGGTATAGCTATATTAGAGTTAATATAACCCTGTAGATTATAGTTATATATAGCTATTTTAATATACTAAATCCAGTATAGTAGATCTTTAGAATTATATAGAAAGAATACTTCTTTATCGGTTTTATTTAAAGTTACTATAACGTTCGAAATAATTAATAAACAACGTGAAAGAAATTAAATTAATTGATAATTAACGTAAAAAGAAATTAACCTAATTGATAAATAACGTAAAAAGGTATACGTTTTTGTCAGTAGCGTGAAACTCTTAATTATCGTAAATATAGTAGGTATATAAGAGGGCGTATATGTTGTTATTATTGTTATAACGTCTGCGTTATGGTGGTAGGGGCTGCGGGAGGTGTACTTACTCTAGATTACGCTTATAGTGGTAGCTTATAGCAGTATTATTTCTGACAGTTTCTACCACTAAGCTACACTATATAGGTAGTATACTATAGGATTCTAATAACTCTATAGCGATTATACTACTAATATATATAAAAAGATATATTTAAATTATAATAGCTGTAATTTAAAAGTAAAGAAGTTAGATTCTAATATTTTCATAACTATAAACTAGCTTTTGATTTTTAATATAAATTTAATACTTAGAAATAAGTGTTAGTTTCACTAGAGGAAAGTATATTATATATGTTATTATATATAGTATGTCAATAGGGTTGAAGGTGTAAATATTTATAGTGTGTAGCCTATAGGCTATATATAGGCTAGATTTAGATACTCTAGGTAATTGATTACTAATTACCTAGTAGGTAGTAATAACTAGTAGCTAGTTATTACTAGTGACTAGTTTTTACTACTAGACTATACTATATAGTTAGTATACTATAAGGTTCTAATAATTTTATAGCTATTATACTACTAATATTAGTAGACTTCCTTTTTACCTTTTAACTATAGTATACTATATCTCTATATATAAGATAAAATCGATTGAATAATCTATATTTTTTAACTAAATAATTTTTTGAATTTTCTCTTTTTATTTCAAATAAGTAACCTATCCCTTTATATAAATAGTTAATGTGGTTGATAAGCGAGCTGCCCAGACAGGCGAGCTGCCTAGGCCTTATCACACTTTAAATACCTTTTTTTTAACTATTTTTAAAAAGTCTAAATCTTTATAAAAAGTTTTAAAACTATATAATAAGGTTTATTATATAGTCTTAGGTATAAAAATAAAACGTTTTAAAATTTAAGTTTCGTTAATAATATTTAAAATAGAAGAAACGAAAAAGTGGGTCCGCGATAAGAGTTAGAGTTAATATCTTATA